>JAQSVH010149299.1:3640-28265 GCA_029448705.1 Adansonia digitata | reverse complement strand
GGGATAACATGTTTGTGGTTTTGAATCATGAAAAAAATCTATAGTATGACAAGAATCCATGTCTATCACTTTTGACAGACTAACTTTGATTCTAAGAATAAGGTGGAAGAAAAAGGTTTTCATGCAAAATCTGAGCATTAATTTCATGTATCCAATTGAGGAGAATATATTTATAGTGCCAAGTCATAAAAATAGTGGAGATTATTATAAGAACCAAAGTTTGTCTCTTTTGATGGATAAACTTTGATTCTAAGAAAAATATAAGTAAAAAAGCTTTTCTTGCAAAACCAAAGCATCAACACCATGCATCTAAATGAGGAAAATGCATTTATGATGCCAAATCATGAGAATAATGGAGATTAGTACAATAATTCAACTTTGATTCTAAGAAAAATGGAAGTAACAAAAGCTTTTCTTGAAAACCAAAGCATCAACATAGGGTATCCCAATAGCGAGAGCGTGTTATGGTGTTGAATCATGAAAACAGTCTAGATTATTACAAAAATCCATGTATGTCTCCTTTGACAAACGATCTTTGATTCTAAAGATAATGGAGAAAGGAAAAGCTTTTCTTGCAAAATCGATGCATCAATATCATGTATACCAATGAGAATGTGTTTATGATGCCAAATCATGAAAATACTGAGGATTTTTATAGGAATCCATTTTTTCCTTTTGACAGATGAACTTTGATTATAAAGAAAATAGAGGTAAAAAAAGCTTTACCTACAGAACGAAAGCATCAACATCGTGTATCTCGATGAGGAGAATGTGTTTATGGTGCCTAATTAAGAAAATAATGGAGATTATTACAAGAACCTTTATTGATGGATAAACTTTAGTTCTAAGGAATATGAAGGGAAAAAAAGCTATTCTTACAAAGCGAAAGCATCAATATCATCTATCTTAATGAGAAGAATGTGTTTATGGTGTTGAATCATGGATAAAATAAAGATTCTTACAAGAATCCATGTTTGTATTTTTTGATAGATGAACTTTGATTCTTAGGAAAATAGAGGGAAAAAAAGCTTTTCTTATAAAAACAAAGCATCAAAATCATGTATCCCAATGAGCAGAATGTGTTTAAGGTGCCAAATCATGAGAGTAGTGAAGATTATCATAAGAATCCATGTTTACCCCTTTGATGGACAAACTTTGATTCTAAGAAAAATGAATGTACGAAAAGCTTTTCTTGCAAAACCAAGCATTAACATCGTTTATTCCAATAGGGAAAACATGTTAATGGTGGCGTATCATGGAAAAAAACTAGATTATGACAAGAATCCATGTTTTTCTCTTTTGATGGACAAACTTTGATTCTAACGATAATAGAGGAAGAAAAAGCTTTTCGTGCAAAATCAAAGCATCAATATCGTGTATCCCATTGAGGAAAATGTGTTTATGGTGCCAAATCATGAAAATAGTGGAGATTATTACAAGAATCCATGTTTGTCTCCTTTAATGGATAAACCTTGATTTTAAGGAAAATAATGGTCAAAAAAGCATTCTTGCATAACCAAAACATCAATATTGTGCATATGAAAGAGGCAAATGCATTTATGATGTCAAATCATGAGAATAATGGAGATTATTGTAGGAATTCATGTTTGCCTTTTTTGACGGATGAACTTTGATTCTATGGAAAGTGGTGGTAAGAAATGCTTTTCTTGCGAAACCAAGCATCAACGTCGTGTATCCCAATAGGAAGAATGTGATTATGGTGCCAAATCATGAAAAATAATCTAGATTATGACAAGAATCCATATTTGTCTATTTTGATAGACGAGCTTTGATTTTAAGGATAATGGAGGAAAGAAAAGCTTTTCATGCAAAATCAAAGCATCAATATCTTGTTTTCTATTAATGGGAATGTGTTTATGGTGTAAAATCATGAAAATAGTGGAGACTATTACAAGAATCCATGTTTGTCTCTTTTGATGGATAAACTTTTATTTTAAGGAAAATAGAGGTGAAAAAAGCTTTTCCTGTGAAACCAAAGCATCAAAATTGCACATCCAAGTGTGGAGAATGTGTTTATGATGCTAATGATGAGAATAAGGAGATTATTATAAGAATCCATGTTTATCTCTTTTGACGGACGAGCCTTGATTAAAAGGAAAATTGAGGTAAAAAGAGCTTTCCTTTCAAATCCAAAGCATTAACATTGTGTATCCTAATAGAGAGAACATGTTTATGGTGCCGAATCATGAAACAAATCTAGATTATTAGGGAATCCATGTTTTTCTCTTTTGACGGACAAACTTTGATTCTAAGGATAATAGAGGATGAAAAAGCTTTTCTTACAAAATCAAAGTATCAATATCATGTATCCCATTGAGAAGAATGCATTTATGGTGTCAAATCATGAAAATAATGGACATTATTATGAAAATACATGTTTGTTTCTTTTAACGGATGAACTTTGATTCTAAGGAAAATAGAGGCAAAAAAAGCTTTTCTTGTAAAACCAAGCATCAACATCATGTGTCCTAATGGAGAGAACATGTTTATGGTGTCGAATCATGAAACAAATATAGATTGTTACAGGAATCCATGTTTGTCTCTTTTGTCAGACGAGCTTTAATTTTATGGAAAATGAAAGAAAGAAAAGCTTTTCTTGCAAAACCAAGTCATCAAAATCATGTATCCTAATAAAGAGAATGTGTTTGAGGTGTCAAATCATGAGAATAATTGAGATTATTCCAAGAATCCATGTTTGTCTCCCTTAACAAATGAACTTTGATTCTAAGGAAATGAGAGGCAAAAAAAGCTTGTCCTATAAAACCAAGCATCGACATCATGTATCCCAAAGGGGAGAACGTGTTTATGGTTTTGTACCATGAAAAAAAATTATATATTATGACAAGAATCCATTTTGTCTCTTTTGATGGACAAACTTTAATTTTAAGGATAATGGTGGAAGGAAAAGCTTTTTGCGTAAAATGAAAGCATCAATATCATGTATCCAATTGAAAAGAATATGTTTATAGTGCTAAATCATGAAAATAGTGGAGATTGTTACGAGAACCCATGGTTGTCTCTTTTGGTGAATAAACTTTGATTATAAGGAAAATAGAAGTAAGAATAGCTTTTCTTGCAAAACCAAAGCATCAACATCTTGCATCCGAATGAGGAAAATGCATTTATGATGTTGAATCATGAGAATGATGGAGATTATTACAAGAATCCATGTTTGTCTCTCTCGATGGATGAACCTTTTCTGATAGATAAAATTTGATTTTAAGGAATATAGAGGAAAGAAAAGTTTTTCTTGCAAAACCAAAGTATCAATATCATCTATCCTAATAAAGAAAATGTGTTTATGGTTTTGAATCATGGTCTTGGATTTTTTCCATTAAAATTAAAGATTCATAAAGAAACTTCAAGATATATAAATGTGGAGGAAATTCTTGAGGGGCAAAAAGATTTAATAGAGCCATCGAGACCTTTAGTGTTTTGTCATTTGGGAACACATTCAATGCAGGTTTCAGTGACTATTTGATCATTCAATTACCTTGAACGTCAATGTTTGAGTGAATATGGCCATAAGCTAATGAAGCTTCTAGAAGTGAGCCGCTACCTATACATGCAAGGCTAGGAAGTTTGAATTTCAAAATAGACAATCAAAGTTAAAAAACAAAAATCTCAACCTTTAAATAAAGCAAAGGATTTTTATAGCAAAGTTCCTTCTCGAATGAAAAGGCAAACGAGT
The DNA here is from genome assembly GCA_029448705.1 of Adansonia digitata. NCBI lineage: Eukaryota > Viridiplantae > Streptophyta > Magnoliopsida > Malvales > Malvaceae > Adansonia > Adansonia digitata. The sequence goes on along the minus strand of JAQSVH010149299.1, from coordinate 24,553 downwards.
GGTAAGTAACTGCTGGTGAAGTGTTAAAGGCTAAAAAGCACATGGTGGTGATAACCAAGCAAGTTGCATCTTCAGAGGAAGAAAAACTTGAAGAAATAGAACTAGTTGCTTTGCATCATGTATCTATAAAGGAAGCTGATGAAAAATCAAAGGAATGAGATGCTCAAGAAGCCCCTTCATCATTTGAAAAAGGAAATCAGGCTATCATTGATGAGTTAAAAGATGTTAACATTGGTACTAGTGAAGATCTGTGTCCAATCTTTATTAGTTCTTCTTTTTTTCCAGAAGAAGAAAAAGCTTATCTTGACCTTCTGATTGAGTATAAAGACGTCTTTGCTTTGACCTATAAAGAAATGTCAAGGCTTGATCCAAAAATAGCTGTGCATCATCTGGTTGTCGAAAAGACTGTCAAACTTATCAAACAAGCTCAACGACAATTTCATCCTAACTTGATTCCTTAAATTGAAGTTGAAGTGAATAAGCTCATTAAAGTCAATTCCATAGAGAAGTCAAATACCCTACTTGGATATCAACCATTGTCCCAATAAGAAAGAAAAATGGCTAACTTCAAATTTGTGTGGACTTTCTAGATTTAAATAATACTTGTCCAAAGGATGATTTCCTCTTCCTTTAACTAAAATAATAGTGGATGCTACAACTGCTCATAAGGCCTTGGCTTTTATGGATAAGTCATCTGGTTATAATCAAATTCGCATGGCTTCAAAGGATGAAGAAACTTACTATTTTTTGAACTCCAAAAGGGATATATTGTTATAAAGTTATGCCTTTTAGGTTAAAAATGCTGGTGCTACACATCAAAGAGCAATGTAAAAGATCTTCGATGATATGCTTTGCAAAAATGTCGAGTGCTATGTGGATGACTTAGTTGTAAAGTCAAAGAAAAAAGTAGATCATCTCACTGATCTTCGTCAAGCATTTGAAAAATTACACAGGTACCAATTAAAAATGAATCTAATAAAGTGCGCTTTTGACATGTCTTCAGGCAAGTTGCTGGGGTTCATTATATGACATCATGGACTTAAAATTGATCAGTCAAAGATAGACATGATCATGAAAATGCCAGAACCATGTAATCTCCATGTGCTAAAAAGTTTTCAAGGAAGATTAGCATATATTCGACACTTCATATCAAACTTGGCAAGTCGATGTCAACCATTCAATCAGCTGATAAAGAAAAATGTTCCTTTTGTTTAAGATGGAGCTTCTAGCAATGCTTTCAAAAGCATTAAGGCCTATTTGCTATGGCCACGCATTTTAAAGGCGCCCATACCAGAAAAACCTTCAACCCTTTATATTGTTGAATAGGAACATTCTTTAGGAGCATTGTTAGCATGAGAAAATGACAAAAGAAAAAAATGCACTCTACTATTTCAGTAAAACTCTTAATGGTGCCGAGTTAAATTATTCTTCTATTGGAAAAACTTGTTTGGCATTAATGTTCACTATTAAAAAGTTGAGGGATTATTTGCAAGCTCACATTGTCCATTTGATATCCCAAACAGATCTCATGTTTAGGGCTATACTTAGTGGAAGATTAGCAAAATATGCTCCTTGCTACAAGAGTTTGATATCACTTACGCTCTATAAAAAGTGTCAAAGGGCAAGCATTGGCTAATTTCCTTGCAAACCATTCTATTCCAAACGATTGAAATTCTTAAAAGATCTTCTTGATGAGGATGTTCTTTTTATCAAAATTCCTAGGCCATGGAAGTTGTTCTTTGATGGAGCTGCAAAATAAGATAGAGCTAAAGCGGGATAGAGCTAAAGCGGGTATTGTCTTTGTTACTCCTGAAGGTGATGTGTTGCCTTATGCATTCACCCTCACTGAAAATTATTCCAATAATGTAACAGAATACCAGGCTTTGATCATTAGCTTGGAAATGGCAATAGATATGAAAACCACCAACTTAAAGTGTATAGAGATTCTAAATTGGTCATCAACCAACTTCTTTCACTTTATGAAGTGAAGAAACCAGAGTTTTTGCCATATGTCAACTGTGCGAAAAAACTTTTAGAATGGTTTGACAATGTGAACTTAGAATAAGTGCCAAGAAAAGAAAATAGGCACGCAGATTCTCTAACCAATTTGGCATCATCTCTTGTATTACCAAGTGCCAAAGCAAAGGTTCTTTTGTGTAAGCGATGGGTTTTGTTGTCAGTTACTATCTCTAAAAAAAAGGATATGGAATCCAACATTATTTTACTTTATGAAATTGAGAAAGAAGATTGGAGGCACCTATTGACTGATTATCTAGAGTATGGTAAATACTAGTGATCCAAAGTGTAAAACAAAAGTGAAACATCGAGCTCCTCGATTTATTTACTTCAAGGGTACCTTTTATCATCATTTTTTATGGAGTCTTTTTTTGATGTTTATAAGAAGATGAAGCATCCAAAGCTCTACAAGAAGCTCATTTTGAAGTTTGTGTTGCACATCAATTTGGAGCTAAACTACACTTTCAAATCAAAAGGATGGGATACTAGTGGCCTACAATGGTAAAAGACAGCATGGACTACGCTAAAAAATGTTAAGCTTGTTAGTTTGATGCTAATTTCATCCATCAACCTCCTGAGCCATTACATCCAACAATCATAGCTTGGCCATTTAATGGTTAGGGACTTGACTTGGTAAGACCATTACCTAAGAGGTCAATGGGTCATATGTATATACTTGCAGCTACAGATTACTTTTCAAAGTGGGCTGAAGCGACACCTTATAAAGAAGTGAAGAAAAAACCTGTATTAACTTTCATTCGCACCAAATTATTTATCGATATGGCATACCACAGTACACAATAATTGTTAATAGGAAGCAGTGTCACATGACCAAATTATGTGCATAGTTTGACTTTAAGCAATATCACTCTTCAATGTACTATGCTTGGACAAACAGATTAGTAGAAGGTTTTAGCAAGACTTTATGCAATTTCTCAAAAAAGTGGTTAAGTTCAAAGAAAGATTGGCATGAAAGGATGGGAAAAGTTTTTTGGGCTTATCGTACTACATATCACACACCAACTCAGGCTACTCCATATTCGCTTGTTTATGGTGTAGAAGTTGTTCTACCACTTGAACGACAAAGTCCATCATTAAAGATTACAATTCAAGATGGTTTTGCTGATGAAGGCAATGTGCGTCTATGCTTGAAGAATTAGAAAACTTGATGAGAAAAGCTTGGAAGCACAACAACACTTGGAGTGCTATTAAGCTTGATTGTCCAAAGCTATGAAACACCCATAAATACCACACATCGCACAGGTAACAAATTCCTTTCAAAATAGGATGGACTATATGTTGTTTGAGAAGTCTATACCAATGGTGCAAACAAGATTGTTGATCAAGATGGTGTCAATGTGGGACCGACCAATGGCAAGTTTTTAAAGCAATACTATGCTTAAAACATAATGCTCCAAAGCACAAGATTAAACTGTTCTTCAAAAAAGTGTTGCTCCTAAGCATGAGCTTAAACTGTTCTTCAAAAAAATGTTGCTCCTAAGCACGAGCTTAAACTGCACATTTAAAAAAAATGCTTGCCAAGTTGAAAATCCCTTTTGGGACAACTTAGGCAAAGTTAGAGCACAAAAAAATAAATGAAATATATGAACTAGGTTATGACTTTATCCTTTAAAGATATGTAGGCAGCTTGGTTTCATTGCCAAATCAACAACAATAAAAGAAATAATGTTCAAGTTGGTTTATACATACCGAATATGGGTTCATTGAGAAAGAGAAGTGATCCATTTTAATGTATTTGTCTTCCTTGAAAAGAATGACAAGATAATCTTGGTGGTCTTTGAAATATAATATGATGACTCTAACAAAGAATAAAAGTTTGAAGAACCAATTATGAAGTCCCATTACCAAGTACCTTCCATGGTAATGTGAATGTATATACATGCATATTACTATGAGCAACAATTCCTCTTTGTTATTTGCTGACCAAAAAGTAAAGCATGCAAATTCCTTAATAAGTATATCCCAAATGCATCCTAGTTGGTTCATGATCCTATTTGTCTTCCATAACGTAACATAGAGGAATAAAAATAAATATGTAATTTCAGTTGGTTTCATGTTCGCTTAAAGCTACTTCATCCTTGGAATCAAGTCAATTTTGAGAATAATAGATCAGATGATCGTACTATAGAAGGAAACACCTGCACTCTATGATCAATGATTGAGAGTGCAAAGCCAGATATTGATAAGAAAAAAATTACAGCAAACTTAGTTGAAGGTAGTAGCTCCTTATAAATGTATAATGATGCATAAATAGCATCATATACACTAGTCATCATTCATGTTTGATCATAGATATATGATGTCTTATATAGACCGGCAATCTTCCTTGTTCTAAAAACGTGTCTAATTGGATTTGTGGTCTTCACATGAGCATTAGAATCAAACATGTTAAACCTGATTGAATTTATGGTCTTGACATGAAAAGTAGATAGAAGCTTATCAGTCCGTTGATAAATCTTAAAAATTAAAGGAAAAGAAAAGAGTAAAGTGATCTATGGGCACCAATAAATCATATGTCTAAATTAAAAAATTGATAAGTAAAATTAAAAGCAAATGATGGTGTATCAAGATGCAGGTTTATGTGATAACAAAGAATTAGATAAAGGTTGATTGATGGTGGCAAAATAGCACGTACATGGATTGTTCGTATTAATGGATGCCATCCAAAAGCATGATTTGGCTATGAATATGCAAGATGTCAATATGCATGAGAATGCATGTAGCTTCATTAGTTAATGTCTAGACTTGAAAGTAGATGAGTGATAAGACCATGGTAAACTGCATGTGGTTCTTGCTCCTAATTGCCCGATCTTTCCATCTTTTTTATGGCCAAGAAAAAAAATTTCTAGAGGTCATCTCTGTTGAAACACTAGCTTAAATACCCAACCAATAATTGCCCATTATTCATGAAGAATTATCTGCATAAAAATAGGATTAAGTCGAGATTGAAAAAATATATATGCTGCAACTATGGCGTGATGACTTACACAGCTTGGACAAATTGAAAAGAAAATTTGTAATTATGATCTACTTTGCGGGTGTACCTACATCATCTAAAAAGTAATGGAGCATGCAAAAAAGTTCGTCTGAAAGTCATGACTCCAAGTTTTTTGCTCTTTGAAGTTGAAATCTCAAAGGCCCAAAGGTACATTATATATTGGTTTAAAAATCCCAGTTGAATTAAAGTTTGAATCGGCCTTAGATTAAAGAAGGTTGGAATCTATCTTGGGATAGATACAAGAAGAAACAAATTCAATGAAATGACATTTGGATTTGAAGATCAAATTTGTAGCTAAATTATATATTAAGGCTAAGAAGATTTATGGTGATCTATTTGGGCAAAGAGTTAAATCCTAGACATGCGGTTATTATGGAAACACCATTCAAGATGGCTCTAGATACATGGCTACAATGCCATCAAGAAAATATATATATATATATTAAGTTAAAATTAAAATTTTCACTTATCACATATAAGGATGATGTGGGAATAATTGAAACTTGCAAATATTTTTAAAATGCAAAAGTGCAAATAAATTTTGGTCTCAAATTAAATTTCAAGACTTGTTCACTTACTAGACTAATAAAAAATTATGTACGTAACCAAGTCTTAAGGGAGTATTTGTAGAAGGAGAAAAATTTCGACCAATTACAAATTACCACATTTAAATTAAATTTTTTTTAATTAAGAAAATATCAATTAAATTTTGCATTATTTTCTGCAATTGATGACGTTATATGTAATAACATCATAAATAGATATTTATCTTTAATTAAATTAAAATTATTTTAGAGTTTTATCTCTAATTAAATTAAAATTAATTTAAAGATAAATAAAAGAGTTTTATCTCTAATTAATTAAATTAATTATGAGATAAATAAAGAATTTTATCTCTAATTAAATTAAATTAAATTAATTAAGAGATAATTTATCAAGATAAATTTATTAAAGAAATTATATTTTTTAAGAACTCTTTTCTGCTTGACTCATTGGCACTATAAAAAGAGGTCTCCACGAAAGCAATTGAACACAATTTACAAGCCTGAAGAGAGGAAGCGGGTTTTGAAGATTCAAGTCTTCTCAAAGTCTCAAGAAGTTTCCACTCAAGAACACGAAGAACACAAAGAACAGGGCGCTCATGCTTTAAGAAGTTGCTCTCCGATTTTGTTCTGGCAACAAAAAGAAGATAAATTTCATTTGTCAAGATCAAGTCTAGAAAACTCTTGAAACAGACCTCATCGATTCAAGATCAGGTTTGAAGTCCCTTAGATCAAAGTTTTGTTGATGAAAAGAATCGAAGAATTTCAATTAAAGAATATCCAGAGATTGTAATTCAAGTCCAATAAACAAAGTTGATTTATTTGTCTCTAAATTTTCATTCTCATTTTTGAAACAAAATTAATGTGTATAGTAACAAAAGCTTTTCCTGTTGAATGAAAGGATCGATATTGTGTATCCCAATAAAGAGAACGTGTTTATGGTGCTGAATCATGAAAATAATGAAGATTATGATAGGAATCCTTGTTTCTCACTTTGATGGATGAACTTTGATTCTAAGAAAAATATAGGAAAGAAAAGTTTTTCATACAAATCAATATTGTGTATCCCAATAATAAGAATATGTTTATGGTGTTGAATCAGGAAAAGAATAGAGATTATTACAAGAATCCATGTTTGTCTCTTTCAACGGATGAACTTTGATTTTAAAGAAAAATGAGGTAAGAAAAGCTTTTCTATAGAATAAAAGCATCAATATTGTTTACCTTAGGAAGGAGAATGTGTTTATGGTGCCAAATCATAAAGATAATGGAGATTATTACAAGAATCTATGTTGGCTATTTTGACAGATGAATTTCGGTTACAAGAAAAATAGAGGAAAGAAAAGCTTTTCTTGCAAAACCAAAGCATCCATATCATTTTGCCAATAAGAAGAATGTGTTTACACGGCAAAATCATGTAAATAATAGAGATTATGACAAGAATCCATGTTTACCCCTTTTGATAAATGAATTTTGATTCTAAGGTAAATGGTGGTAAGAAAGGCTTTTCTTGAAAAACCAAAGCATAGATATTGTTTATCCGAATTAGAGGAATATATTTATGGTGTGAAAAGATGAAAATAATAGAGATTATTACAAGAATCCTTGTTTGTCTATTTTGAAATATAAACTTTGATGCTAAGGAAAAATGAGGTAAGAAAAGCTTTTCTTGCTAAGTCAAAACACTAATATTAAGTATCCCTTTAAGGAGAATGTTTTTGTGCTGCTGAACCATGAAAAGAATAGAGATTATTATAAGAATCCATATTTGTCTTTTTGATAGGTGAACTTTGATTGTAATGAAAAATGAGGTAAGAAAAGCTTTTAATGCAAAGAGAAAGCATCGATATCATGCATCACAATAAGGAGAACGTGTTTATGGTGCCGAATCACGAAAACAATGGAGATTATGACAAGAATCCATGTTTGTCATTTTTTATGGATGAACTTTGATTTTAAGGAAAATAGAGGAAAGAAAAGCTTTTCACGCAAATCAATATCATGTATCCCAATAATGAGAATGTGTTCATGGTGTCGAATCATGAAAAGAATAAAGATTATTACAAGAACCATGTTTGTCTCTTTCGATGAACGAACTTTAATTTTAAGGAAAATGGAGAAAAAAAAGCTTTTCATGCAAATCAATATCATGTATCCTAATAAGGAGAATGGGTTTAGGGTGTCGAATCATAAAAAGAATAGAGATTATTACAGGAACCCATGTTTGCCTCTTTTGATGGACGAATGTTGATTCTTAGGAAAAAAAGGAGCTTTTTTATTAAACAAAAGCATCAATATTGTGTATACTAATGAGGAAAACATATTTTTGGTGCCCAATCATGAAAAGAATGAAGATTATTGTAAGAGTCCATGTTTATCTCTTTTGATGGATGAACTTCATTTTTTAAAAAAATAGTGAAAAGAAAAAGTTTTTCTCGCAAAACTAAAGCATCACTATCGTGTACCCTAATGAGGAGATCATGAGAAGAATACATGTTTGCCTTTTTTGATGGATGAACGTTGATTTTAAAAGAAATGGAGGGAGGAAAAACTTTTCCTGTGTAACTAGAACATCAATATTATTTATCCTAATGAGGAGAATGCACTTATGGCACTGAATCATTAAATGAGTGGAGATTATTACAAGAATCCATGTTTGCCTCTTTTGACGGATGAACTTTGATTCTAAGAAAAATGGAAGTAAGAAAGGCTTATCTTGCAAAAACAAAGCATCAATATTGTTTATCCTAATGGGGAGAATGTGTTTATGGTGCTGAATCATGAAATAATAAAGATTATTACAAGAATCAATGTTTGTCTATTTTAATGTAAGAACTTTGATTCTAAAGAAAATGGAGGTAAAAAAGGCTCTCCTTATAAAGCCAAAACATCAATATTGTGTATCCCAATAAGGAGAACGTGTTGGTGTGCCAAATAATGAAAAGAAGAAAGGTTTTTATAAGAATCCATGTTTGATTCTTTTGATGGATGAAGTTTGATTCTAAGGAAATTGAAGGCAAGAAAAGCTTTTCCTATAGAACGAAGGCTTTGATAGCCTGTATCCCAATGAGAAGAACGTGTTTATGGTGCCGAATCATGAAAATAATGGACATTACGACAAGAATCAATTTTTGTCTCTTTTGATAAAGAACTTTGATTCTAAGTAAAATAGAGGTAAGAAAAGCTTTTCATGCAAATCAATATTGTGTATCCCAATAAGGAGAATGTGTTTATGGTGCCAAATCATGAAAAGAATAAAGATTATTACAAGAATCCATGTTTGTCTCTTTCGACAAACGAACTTTGATTCTAATGAAAAAAGAGGTAGGAAAAGCTTTTCTTGTAGAACAAAAGCATGAATATTTTTTTATCTAGTAAATAGAATGTGTTTATGGTGCTAAATCATGAAAATAATGGTGACTATCACAGGAATCCATGTTGGCCTAGTTTAACGGATGAACTTTGATTTCAAGGAAAATAAAGGAACAAAAGCTTTTCTCGCAAAACCAAAGCATTAATATCATTTATCCCAGTAAGGAGTATGTGCTTACGAGGCAAAATCATGATAATAGTGGAGATTATGACAAGAATCCATGTTTGCCTCTTTTGACAGATGAATTTTGATTTTAAGGAAAATCGTTGTAAGAAGGCTTTCCTTGCAAAACCCAAGCCTCAATATTGTTTATCCGAATCAGGAGAATGTGTTTTTGGTACCAAATGATGAAAATAATGGAGATTATTACAAGAATCCACGCTTGTCTATTTTGGCATATAAACTTTGATGTTGAGCAAAATTTAGGTAAGAAAAGCTTTTCTTGCTAAACCAAAACATTAATATTATGTATCCCAATAAGGAAAATGTGCTTATGGTACCGAATCATGAAAAGAATAGAGACTATTAGGAGAATCCATATTTGTCTCTTTCGACTGGTGAACTTTGATTCTAAAGAAAAAAGAGGTAAGAAAAGCTTTTCCTGCAGAACAAAAGCATCAATATTGTTTATCCCAATAGTGAAAATGTGTTTATAGTGCCAAAACATGAAAATAGTGGAATTTATACAAGAATCCATGTTAGTCTATTTTTACGGATGAACTTCAATTTTAAGGAAAATAGAGGAAAAAAGGCTTTTCTTGCAAACCAAGGCATCCATATCATTTATCCGAATGAGAAGAATGTATTTACAAGGAAAAATCATGAAAATAATAGAGATTATGACAAGAATCCATGTTTGTCACTTTCGATGGACAAACTTTGATTCTAAGGAATATGAAAGAAAGAAAAGCTTTTCATGCAAATCAATATCACGTATCCTAATAGTAGAATGTGTTTATGATGTTGAATCATCAAAAGAATAGAGATTATTACAAGAATCCATTATTGTCTCTTTCGATGAGTGAACTTTGATTCTAAAGAAGAAAGAGGTAAGAAAGCTTGTCCTATTGAATAAGAGCATCAATTTTGTTTTCCCTAATAACGAGAATGTGTTTATGGTGCCAAACCATGAAAATAATGGAGATTATTAAAAAAATCCATGTTAGCCTATTTTGATGGATACACTTTGATTCTAAGCAAAATGGAGGAAAAAAATGCTTTTCTTGTAAAACCAAAACATCCATATCATTTATTACAATAAGGAGAATGTATTTACGGGGCAAAACCATGAAAATAATAGAGATTATGACAAGAATCCATGTTTGTCACTTTTGATGGATGAACTTAATTCTAAGGAAAATGGAGGAAAGAAAAGCTTTTCATGGAAATCAATATCGTGTATCCCAGTAATAGAAATGATGTTGAATCATGAAAAGAATAAAGATTATTACAAGAATCCATGTTTATCTCTTTTGACGGACAAACTTTGATTCTAAAGGAAAAAAAGGTAAGAAAAGATATTTTCTATAGAACAAAAAGCATAAATATTATTTATCCCAGTAAGGAGAATGTGTTTATGGTGCCAAATCATAAAAATAATGGAGATTATTACAAGAATCCATGTTGGCTTATTTTGACAGATGAACTTTGATTCTAAGGATAATAAAGGGAAAAAAAGCTTTTATTGCAAAACCAAAGCATCCATATCGTTTACCCCAATAAGGAGAATGTGTTTACATGTAAAATCATGAAAATAACAAAGATTATGACAAGAATCCATGTTTGCCTCTTTTGGCAAACAAATTTTAATTCTACGGAAAAGGGTGCTAGGAAAGGCCTTTCTTCCAAAACCAAAGTATCAATATTGTTTATTTGAATTAGGAGATTGTGTTTATGGTGCCAAATGATGAAAATAAAGGAGATTATTATAAGAACCCATGTTTGTCTATTTTGACATATGAACTTTTATATTGAGGAAAATTGAGGTAAAAAAGCTTTTCTTGCTAAACCAAAACATTATCCCAATAAGGAGAATGTCGTTGTGGTGTCAAATGATGAAAAAAATAGATATTATTACAAGAATCCATATTTGTTTCTTTTAACGAGCAAACTTTGATTGTAACGAAAGAGAAGGTAAAAAAAGCTTTTCCTGCAAAAAATAGAAACATCAATATCATGCTTTGCAATGAGGAGAACGTGTTTATGGTGCTGAATCACAAAAATAATGGAGATTATAACAAGAATCCTTGTTTGTCATTTTTAACAAAGGAACAATGATTCTAAGGAAAATGAAGGAAAGAAAAACTTTTCATGCAAATCAATAGTGTGTATCCCAATAATGAGAATGTGCTTATGGTGCCGAATCATGATAGAAATAGAGATTATTACAGGAATCCATGTTTGTCTCATTCGACGAATGAGCTTTGATTATAAGGAAAATGAAGGAAAGAAAAGCTTTTCATGCAGATCAATATCATGTATCCTAAAAAGGAGAATGTGCTTATAATGCCAAATCTTGAAAAGAATAGAAATTATTACAAGAATCCATGTTTGTCTTTTTTAACGAATGAATTTTGGTTCAAAGGAAAAAAGTTGAAAAAACCTTTTCTTGCTAAACAAAAGCATCAACGTTGTGTATACCAATGAGTAGAACGTGCTTATGGTGCCCAATCATGAAAAGAATGGAGATTATTACAAGAGTCCATGTTTATCTCTTTTGATGGATGAACTTCGATTTTAAGAAAAATGGCAAAAAGAAAAACTTTTCTCGTAAAACCAAAGCATCAATATCGTGTATCCTAATAAGAAGAATGTGTTTATGGTGCCAAATCACGAAATAATGGAGATCATGAGAAGAATACATGTTTGCCTCTTTTGATGGATGAACTTTGATTTTAAAGAAAATAGAGGGAGGAAAAGCTTTTCCTGTGAAACTAAAACATCAATGTTGTGTATCCTTATAAGGATAATATATTTATGGTGCTAAATCATGAAAATAGTGGAGATTATTACAAGAATCCCTATTTATCTCTTTTGACAGATGAACTTTAATTCTAAGAAAAATAGAGGTAAAAAAAGTTTTTCTTGCAAAACCAAAGCATCAATATGTCCCAATAAGAAGAATGTGTTAATGGTGCTGAACCATGAAATGATGGAGACTATTACAGGAATCAGTGTTTGTCTATTTTAACGTACAAACTTGGATTTTGAAGAAAATGGAGGTAAGAAAAGCTCTCCTTATAAAGCTAAAACATCAATATCGTTTATCCCAATAAGGAGAATGTGTTTATGTGCCAAATCATGAAAATAATAAAGGTTATTATAGGAATTCATGTTTGATTCTTTTGCTGGATGAACTTTGATTCTAAGGAAATTAGAGGCAAGAAAAGCTTTTCCTGCAAAATGGAAGCTTCAATATTGTGTATCCTAATGAGGACGTATTTATGGTGCCGAATCATGAAAATAATGGAGATTACGACAAGAATCCATTTTTGTCTCTTTTGACAGAGAACTTTGATTCTAAGTAAAATGGAGGTAAGAAAAGCTTTTCATGTAAACCAATAATTTGTATCCCAATAAGGAGAATGTGTTTAGGGTGCCAAATCCTGAAAAGAATAAAGATTGTTATAAGAATCCATGTTTGTCTCTTTCGACAAATGAACTTTGATTCTAAAGAAAAAGAAGGCAAAAAAAGCTTTTCTTGTAGAACAAAAGCATCGATATTGTTTATCTCAGCAAGGAGAATGTGTTTATGGTGCCAAATCATGAAAATAATGGAGATTATTACAAGAATTCATGTTGGCTTATTTTGACGAATGAACTTTGATTATAAGGAAACTAGAGGAAAGAAAAGCTTTTCTTGCAAAACCAAAGAATCCATATTGTTTATCCAAATGAGAAGAATGTGTTTATAGGCAAAATCGTGAAAATAATAGAGAATATGACAAGAATCCATGTTTGCCCCTTTTGATAGATGAATTTTAATTCTAAGGAAAATGGTGGTAAGAGAGGCTTTTCTTGCAAAACCAAAGCATCAATATTGTTTATCTAAATTAGGCGAATGTGTTTATGGTGCCAAATAACGAAAATAAAGGAGATTATTACAAGAATCCATGTTTGTCTATTTTGACATATAAACTTTTATGTTCAGGAAAATTGAGTTAAGAAAAGCTTTTCTTGCTAAACCAAAATATCATCCCAATACGAAAAATGTCTTTATGGTGCCTAATCATGAAAAAAATAGAGATTATTACAAGAATCCATATTTGTTTCTTTCGACGGGCGAACTTTGATTGTAATGAAAGAGGAGGTAAGAACAGCTTTTCCTATAGAATAGAAGCATCAATATAATGCATCAGAATGAAGAGAACGTGTTTATGGTGCTGAATCATGAAAAAAATGGAGATTTTTGTCATTTTTGACGAATGAACTTTGATTCTAAGGAAAATAAAGGAAGGAAAAGCTTTTCATACAAATCAATAGCATGTATCCCAATAATGAGAATGTGTTTATGGTGCCGAATCAAGAAAAGAATAGAGATTATTACAAGAATACATGTTTGTCTCTTTCGATAGATGAACTTTGATTTTAAGCAAAATGAAGGAAAGAAAAGCTTTTCATGCTAATCAATATCACGTATCCTAATAAGAAAAATATGTTTATGATGCCGAATCATGAAAAGAATAGAGATTGTTACAAGAATCTATGTCTATCTATTCTAACGAACGAACTTTGATTCTAAGGAAAGAATGTGAGAAAAGCTTTTCTTGTTGAACAAAAGCATTAACATTATGTACACCAATGAGTAGAATATGTTTATGGTGCCCAATCATGAAAATAATGAAAATTATTACAAGAGTCCATGTTTGTCCCTTTTAATGGATGAACCTCAATTTTAAGGAAGATAAAGGAAAGAAAAGCTTTTCTTGCAAAACTAAAGCTTCAATATCATTTATCCCAATGAGAAGAATGTGTTTACAAGGCAAAATCATGAAATAGTGAAGATTATGACAAGAATCCTTGTTTGCCTCTTTTGACAAGTGAATTTTGATTCTAAGGAAAATAATGGTAAGAAAGGATTTTCTTGTAAAACCAAAGCATCAATATCATTTATCCAAATTAGGAGAATGTGTTTATGGTGCCAAATGATGAAAATAATTGAGATTATTACAAGAATCCATGTTTGTTTGTTTTTGGCATATAAACTTTTATGTTGAGGAAAATTGAGGTAAAAAAAAGCTTTTCATGCTAAACCAAAACATTAATATTATGTATCCCAATAAGGAGAATGTGCTTATGGTGCCGAATCATGAAAAGAATAGATATTTTTACAAGAATCCATATTTATCTCTTTCGACGGGTGAACTTTGATTCTAAAAAAAAGAGGTAAAAAAAGCTTTTCCTATAGAACAAAAGCATAAATATTGTTTAACCTAGTAACGAGAATGTGTTTATGGTGCCAAATCATGAAAATAATGGAGATAATTACAAGAATCCATGTTGGCCTATTTTGATGGATGAACTTCGATTCTAGGAAAAAGGAAGAAAGAAAAGCATTTGTTACAAAACCAAAGCATCCATATCATTTATCCCAATGAGGAGAATGTATTTACGGGGCAAAATGATGAAAATAGTAGATATTATAACATAAATCCATGTTTGTCACTTTTGATGCACGAACTTTGATTCTAAGGAAAATAAGGAAAGAAAAGCTTTTCATGTAAATCAATATCACTTATCCTAACAATAGAATGTGTTTATGTTGTTGAATCATGAAAAGAATAGAGATTATTACAAGAACCCATATTTGTCTCTTTCGATGGATAAACTTTGATTTTAAAGAAAAAAGAGGTAAGAAAAGCTTTTCCTGCAGAATAAAAGCATAAATATTATTTATCCCTGTAAGGAGAATGTGTTTAGGTGCCATATCCCGAAAATATTGGAGATTATTCCAAGAATCCTTGTTGGCTTATTTTGACAGATGAACCTCAATTCTAAGAAAAACGGAGGAAAGAAAAACTTGTCTTCCAAAACCCAAGCATCTAAATCATTTATCGCAATGAAGAGAATGTGTTTACTAGCAAAATCATGAAAATAATCGAGATTATGACAAGAATCCCTATCTGCCCTTTTTGATAGATGAATTTTGATTCTAAGGAAAATAGTGGTAAGAAAGGCTTTTCTTGCAAAACCAAGGCATCAATATTGTTTCTTCGAATTAAGAGAATGTGTTTATGTTGCCAAATGATGAAAATAATGGAGATTATTACAAGAATCCACGTTCGCCTATTTTGACAAATAAACCTTGATGTTAAGGAAAATCGAGGTAAGAAAAGCTTTTTTTGCTAAACCAAAACATTATCCCAATAAGGAGAATGTGTTTATGGTGCCGAATCATGAAAAGAATAGAGATTATTACAAGAATCCAATTTTTTTCTTTTGTCGAGCGAACTTTGATTGTAACAAAAGAGGACGTAAAAATAGCCTTTCCTGTAGAACGAAAGCATCAATATCATGCATCGCAATGAGGAAAATGTGTTTATGGTGTTGAATCACAAAAATAATGGAGAGTATGACAAGAATCCATGTTTGACACTTTTGACAGATGAACTTTGATTCTAAGGAAACAGGAGGAAAGAAAAGCTTTTCATGCAAATCAATAACATGTATCCTAATAATGAGAATGTGTTTCTGATGTCAAATCAATAAAAGAATAGAGATTATTACAAGAATCCATGTCTGTCTCTTTTGATGGATGAGCTTTTATTCTAAGGAAAATGAAGGAAAGAAAAGCATTTCATGCAAATCAATATCGTGTATCCTAATAAGGAGAATATGTTTATTATTCGAATCATGAAAAGAATAGATATTATTACAACAATCCATGTTTGTCTATTTTGACGGATGAACTTTGATTCTAGGGAAAAAAGGTGAGAAGAGCTTTTCTTGTTGAACAAGAGCATCAATATTGTGTATACCAATGAGTAGAACGTGTGTATGGTGCCCAATCATGAAAACAATGGAGATTATTACAAGAGTTTATGTTTGCTCTTTTTTTTTTACTAATGAACTTTGGTTTTAAGGAAAATGGAGGAAAGAAAAGCTTTCCTCACAAAACCAAAGCATCAATATCATATATCCTAATGAAGAAAATGTGTTTATGGTGCCAAATCATGAAAATAATAGAGATCATGAGAAGAATACATGTTTGCCTCATTTGACTGATAAACTTTGATTTTAAAGGAAATAATGGGAGGGAAAGCTTTTCTTGTGAAACTAAAACATCAATATTGTGTATCTCAATGAGGAGAATGCATTTATGGCACTGAATCTTGAAAAGAGTGAGATTATTACAAGAATCCATGCTTATCTCTTTTGATGGATGAACTTTGATTCTAAGGAAAATAAAGGAAAGAAAATCCTTTCTTGCAAACTAAAATGTTTAATATCATGTTTCGCAATAAAAGGAACATGCATATGGTGTCCAATCATGCAACCAACGGAGATTTTTGCAAGAATCCATGTTTATCTCTTTTAGCAGGCAAACTTTGATATAAGAAAAATAGAGGAAAGAAGAGCTTTTATTGCAAAAGCAACATATCAATATCGTACATCCGTTTAGGAAAACCTATTCACGGTGTCTAATCATGAAAAGAATGGCAATTGTTACAAGAGTCCTTGTTTGTCTTTTTTGACAGAATACTTTGATTTTTAGGAAAATATAGGAAAAAATCATTTCTCTTGCAAAGCCAAGGCATCAATATTGTGAATCGCAATGAGGATAATATGTTCATGGCGCCAAATGATTAAAATAATGGGCACTATTATAGGAATCCATGTTTGTCTTTTTTGAGAAATGAATTTTGATTCTTAGGAAATTAGAGTTAAGAAAGGCTTTTCTTGCAAAACCAAAGTAGAGGAAAATGTGTTTATGGTACTAAACCATTAAATAATGGAGATCATTACAAGAATCAATGTTTGTTTATTTTAATTCATGAGCTTTGATTCTAAAGAAAATAGAGGTAGGAAAGGCTCTCTTTACAAAGCTAAAACATCAATATCATGTATCCCAATAAGGAGAATGTGTTTATATGCCAAATCATGAAAAGAATAAAGGTTATTACAAGAATCCGGGTTTAATTTATTAGATGGATGAACTTTGATTCTAAGGAAATTAAAGGCAAGAAAAGGTTTTCCTGCAGAACGAAAGCACCAATATCATGTCTCCTACGAGGAGAATATGTTTATGGTGCCGAATCATGAAAATAATGGAGATTATGACAATAATCCATTTTTGTCTTTTTTAATAGAGAACTTTGATGCTAAGTAAAATGAAGGTAAAAAAAGCGTTTCATGCAAATCAATATAGTGTACCCAAAAAGGACAATGTGTCTATGGTGCCAAATCATGAAAAAAATAAAGATTAATGGAAGAATCCATGTTTGTCTCTTTCATCATCGAACTTTGATTCTAAAGAAAAAAAGAGGTAAGAAAAGCTTTTCCTGTAGAACAAAAGCATCAATATTGTTTATCCCAGTAAGGAGAATGTGTTTATGGTGCCAAATCATGAAAATAATGGAGATTATTACAAGAATCCATGCTAGCTTATTTGGACAGATAAACTTTGATTATAAAGAAAATAGAGAAAAAAAGCTTTTCTTGAAAAAACAAAGCATCCATATTGTTTATCCCAATGAAGAGAATGTATTTACAAGAAAAATCATGAAAATAGTGGAGATTATGACAAGAATCGATGTTTACCCCTTTTGACTGATGAATTTTAATTCTAAGGAAAATTATGGTAAGAAAAGCTTTTCTTTCAAAACCAAAGCATCAATATTGTTTATATAAATTAAGAGAATGTGTTTATGGTGCCAAATGATGAAAATAAAGGAGATTATTACAAGAATCCGTGTTTGTTTATTTTGACATATGACCTTTTATGTTAAGAAAAATTGAGGTAAGAAAAGCTTTTCTTGCTAAACAAAAACATCATCCCAATAAGGAGAATGTCTTTATGGTGCCAAATCATGAAAAGAATAGATATTATTACAAGAATCCATATATGTTTCTTTCGATGGGCGAACCTTGATTGTAATGAACGAGGAGGTAAGAAAAGCTTTTCCTACAAAATAGAAGCATAATATCATGCATCGAAATGAGGAGAACGTGTTTATGGTGCTGAATAATGAAAACAATGGAGATTATGACAAGAATCTATGTTTGCCACTCTTGGTAGATGAACTTTGATTCTAAGGAAAATAGAGGAAAGAATAGCTTTTCATGCAAATCAATAGCATGGGTCCCAATAATGAGAATGTGTTTATGGTGCCGAATAGGAAAAGAATAGAGATTATTACAAGAATACATGTTTGTCTCTTTCGACAGATGAATTTGATTCTAAGCAAAATAAAAAAAAAGAAAATCTTTTTTCATGCAAATTAATATCATGTATCCTAATAAAAAAAATATGTTTATGATGCAAAATCATGAAAAGAATAAAGACTGTTACAAGAATCCATGTCTATTTGTTTTGATGGATGAACTTTGATTTTAAGGAAAAAAGAAAAAAAGCTTTTTTGGCTGAACAAAAGCATCAATATTATGTACAACAATGAGTAGAACGTGTTTATGGTGCCAAATCATGAAAAGAATGGAGATTATTACAAGAGTCCATGTTTGTCTCTTTTGATGGTTGAACCTTAATTTTAAGGAAAATAGAAGAAAGAAAAGCTTTCCTCGCAAAACTAAAGGATCAATATCATTTATCCCAATGGGAAGAATGTGTTTATGAGGCAAAATCATGAAAATAGTGAAGATTATGACAAGAATCCATGTTTGCCTCTTTTGATAGGTGAATTTTGATTCTAAGGAAAATCATGGTAAGAAAGGATTTTCTTGTAAAACCAAAGCATCAATATTGATTATCCAAATCAAGAGAATGAGCTTATGTGCCAAATGATGAAAATAATGGAGATTATTACAAGAATCCATGTTTGTTTATTTTGGCATATGAACTTTTATGTTGAGGAAAACTAAGGTAAGAAAAGCTTTTCTTGCTAAACCAAAACATTAATATAATGTATCCTAATAAGGAAAATGTGCTTATGGTGCTGAATCATGAAAAGAATACAGATTTTAACAAGAATCCATATTTGTCTCTTTCGATAGGTGAACTTTGATTCTAAAAGAAAGAGGTAAGAAAAGCTTTACCTATTGAACAAAAGCATTAATTTTGTTTTACCTAGTGACAATAATGTGTTTATGGTGCCAAATCATGAAAATAATGGAGATTATTACAAGAATCCATGTTGGCCTATTTTGATGGATGAACTTTAATTCTAAGGAAAATAGAGGAAAAAAAGCTTTTCTTACAAAACCAAAGCATCCATATCATTTATCCCAATGAGGAAAACGTGTTTACAAGGCAAAATCATGAAAATAATAAATATTATGATAGGAATCCATGTTTGTCACTTTTGATGGATGAACTTTGATTCTAAGGAAAATGGAGGAAATAAAAGCTTTTCATGTAAAAACCCAGCATCTATATCGTTTATCGCAATAAAGAGAATATGTTTACAGGCAAAATAAAGAAAATAATAGAGATTATGACAAGAATCCCTGTTTACCCCTTTTGACAATTGAATTTTGATTTTAAGGAAAATGGTGGTAAGAAAGGCTTTTCTTTCAAAACCAAGAGATCAATATTGTTCATCTAAATTGGGAGAATGTGTTTATTTTGCCAAATGATGAAATTAATGGAGATTATTCCAAGAATCCACGTTTGTCGATTTTGACAAATAAGCTTTGATGTTAAGGAAAATTAAGGTGAGAAAGGCTTTTCTTGCTAAACCAAAACATTATCCCAATAAGGAGAATGTGTTTATGGTGCTGAATCATGAAACACTTACAGATTATTATAAGATTCCATATTTGTTTCTTTCAACGGGTGAACTTTGATTGTAATGAAAGAAGAGGTAAGAAAAGCTTTTCCTATACAATGGAAGCATCAATATCATGTATCCCAATGAGGAAAATGTGTTTATAGTGCTGAATCACGAAAATAATGAAGATTATGACAAGAATCCATATTTGTCACTTTTGAAGGTTGAACTTTGATTTTAAGGAAAATGGAGGGAAAAAAAATCTTTTCATACAAATCGATTGCGTGTATCCCGATAATGAGAATGTGTTTATGGTGCCGAATCATGAAAAGAATAGAGATTATTACAAGAATCCATGTTTGTCTCTTTTGATGGATTAACTTTGATTCTAAGCAAAATGAAGAAAATAAAAGCTTTTCATGCAAATCAATATCCTGCATCCTAATATGGAGAATATGTTTATGATGCTGAATCATGAAAAGAATATAGATTATTAGAAAATCTATGTTTCTCTATTTTGATGGATGAACTTTGATTCTAGGGAAAAAAAAGGTTAAAAGAGCTTTTCTTGCTAAACAAAAGCATCAACATTGAGTATACCAAAGAGTAGAACTTGTTTATGGTGCCAAATCATGAAAAGAATGGAGATTATTACAAGAGTCCATGTTTGTTTTTTTTTTTTACTGATGAACTTGAATTTTAAGGAAAGTAGAGGAAACAAAAGCTTTTCTCGCAAAACCAAAGCATCAATATTGTGTATCCCCATGAAGAGAATGTGTTTATGGTGCCAAATCATGAAGATAATTGAGATCATGAGAAGAATACATGTTTGGCTCGTTTAACAGGTAACCTTTGATTTTGAAGGAGATAAAAGGAGGAAAAGCTTTTCCTGTGAAACTAAAACATCAATATTGCATATCTCAATAAGGAAATGCATTTATGGTGCTGAATCTTGAAAAGAATGGAGATTATTACAGGAATCCATGTTTGTCTCTTTTGATGGATGAACTTTGATTCTAGGGAAAATAGAGGAAAGAAAATCCTTTCTTGCATCCCGAAAGCATTAATATCATGTTT
>JAQSVH010149190.1:12658-23743 GCA_029448705.1 Adansonia digitata | reverse complement strand
AGGGTTTAAATCGAGATTGTGCATGTATTTTTTACAATTAATTAGTGTTATAATAAATATTTATCATAAAAATCAATCATAAATAAAGTTGAAATGATAAAATAGCAACCACAACGACAACATTTAAATCCTTGGAACTCTCCGCCATCCTTCGATCGTTTTTTTTTTTCTTTTTTTGCCGTTGACAGATCCTTTCTTCAATTAAAAGACGGTGGACGGGTTTGGATATGAGAACCTAATTGAAAAAGAAGGACCGGTTTGTTAAATGTGTATTTTTTTTATAATTTGTATTACGAAGATTAATTAATTCTCTCAAACTAATTAAGCCTAAATTTGATAATTCATACTTTCATATCATAATTATATATTTTATTATATAATAATTATATTTAAAATTTTTTATATTTATAATTTATATTAAATAGATTTGATAATATATTTATAGCATATTATATTTTTTTAAATTTTATAAATATTATATTTGTATTATATATCTAATATTATCAGACGTAATTTGTTGATGAAAAAGGCTTTAATTATCTGTTTAAGTATCTGTTCATATAAAATTAAATTGGGAGATAAAATGAGTTAATTTGTCATTAACTGCCGCATTTAAATTTGTACCCAAAAAAATAAAAAGAAATACAATCTAAACAATTAGACGGGGACATGTGCCAAATTTTGAAAGGTGCCTGTGCCTTTGGACTCTTATAGTCAGATGATATTTTTACGTAACAGTTACCAGCTGGACATATTGTTCTTGCACATGCTTGCCTCTGATTCTTTATTTATTCTTTTATTTTAATATTCAAGTTGTGTGTTCATATTTTTTTAAGCGTTATTTATTGGCATCTAAAGGAGATGGTGACTACTCTCTACATGCATGGGACTGCTGAAAATCGTAGCGTTTCAAATTTCAGTCTAACCTAAAGTTAGGTTCGATAATTTATATATTTATTAATAAATTTATATATTTTATTATATTAATATAATTATATTAAAATATTATATATTTATATAAATTTTAAAATATTTATATATTTATATTTTTAAATTATATTATATTATTTTTTTAAAATTATATCGTATTTAATATTACTTAATATTATATCGTTGCGTTATGGTCAGGGAAAGAGTACAGACTCTGGAGATCCAACGTACGGAACGAGCACATCCAAGTGTTGACAAAATATTTTTAATTTAAAATTAACATCTGAACTAACATTAATTATTAATTAGTGTGATTTGTAATACAACTTGGGATTTTGCTGAAATGAATGCTTTAAAGATATTTTTAAATTAATTAAAATTCTATTTATAATTAATAAATTTTTTATTAAATGTTGTAGTCGTCTAAGTGATGATTATGTTATGAATTTTAATATACTGAAAAAATATAAAATTTTAATTTTTTTTATCAAAAACCTATAACTTGTATCAGTTCTTTTTATAAACGAGGATTATAAAAAATTATTTCAATTTCGAGTAGACTTGTTCAGATCGAGCGGTTTGCTTATCCTAACAACTCTAACTTGTATTGGGTTAAATTTGGGTAAAAGTTTTCATAGTTCGAGCTGTTTCAACTGAAATTAAAATTTAAATAATAAAAAATTTATTTAAATTTAATTTTAAATATTAATATAAAAATAAAATTTTTTATTTTTAATATTATTTTAAATAATAAAATTGGCTTTTGAATTTATCTAAGTTTCACCCAACTCTAACCTAAACAAAAAAAAATAAATAAATAAATAAAAGTTTTTTAAGTCGAAGCCTGGCCTGCAATAGATACCATGCTTTGGTGAGGGTAAGTTTCGAGCCATTACGATGCCATAGCTTACTTCGTACTGCATAGTTAGAGTATCAAATTTTATTTAGGATCCTGATTTTATCAAGTATATATCCTTGTGTAGAATTATAGTAAAATATTTGTCCGCTGTTTGCATGTTTCTGGTTTACCAGTCGTTGCACAGCCAAGAAGGCTTGACGTTTCCATGCTTCATTTTGATTTGCAGATATTCTACATTATTGGTTTCGGATTTTTTTTTTTTGTGGCGATTATTGCTCAGCATCTGGGTTATTCACGTTCGGTAATCTCTCTTCTTTCCTTACCTTTCCAGTGAAACTGCTCTGCTCCGATTTGGTTTCTTCTAAGCCTCTTGGTTTTTCTCCTTTGAACACGCAGCAAGTTTTCATGTATTTCTAAGGTAGCGGTAAAGCTGCTGAGATAGAGCGCTAGGCTGCGACGAGAACCATCGATGGCGGTACTGTGATACCGGTTACAATGGTTGCAGTTTGACTTGAATTTCTCCTTCACCATTGCTTCACTCGTTCTCCCCAAACCATTGGTGCCTTTTCCCTATTCATTTTATTGACGTGTTCTTTAAACATAATATTTGGTGACTGAAGAATCTTGACAAATTGGATCAGCTAAATGCATTTGTCACGATCCGACACAGGCTTAGAGCTTATGTCTCGGCCTGTGACATATTTACATTGACAATCAATGTCCGTGGATAGAAAAGGTAGTTTCTTTTACCAGGTTAACAACCTTAATATTGTTTTTGTTCACATATAAAGTGTTACATATATATATTTTACCCTTTTTTAAATTGAATTCTTGACACTTGTCATATGAGGTTTTTAGAATGTAAACGAGATACTTGTAAGCTATTTAAATTTGGTTCAAAAAGTTTTAAATTTAGTTCAACCATTGAGTCAAGCTCTAATTACGGAGCATTTGAGTATTTTAATACTTGATCAAATAATTCACTGACTTAATTGAAATTTTTATTTTTAACTAATATTAACAAATTTCAATTCAAATTCACACTT
Organism: Adansonia digitata; assembly: GCA_029448705.1. Classification (NCBI taxonomy): domain Eukaryota; kingdom Viridiplantae; phylum Streptophyta; class Magnoliopsida; order Malvales; family Malvaceae; genus Adansonia; species Adansonia digitata. Next base: position 20,908 of record JAQSVH010149190.1, on the reverse strand, counting down.
GAATTCGAACATAAATAATATAATTTTAAGTCGTGCATAAGAAAAAACTTATTTTTTAACTTGCTCTAGTTTTTGACGGATTTCAATGCAGACTGAATTTGTATTTTAAAAACGAAAAGAAATTTAAGTATTAGATCCAAAATGTATTGCATATGTTTGCTAAAAGGAGTTGCTTTAACTTGTAAAATGACGTTACTTTATAGTTTAAACTGTTGCATAAACTAGGTCAAAATGTTGGTTAAAACTTAATGAAGTTTGTTACTAAAACGACAAAACCGTTACCTAAGATTGATGAATGCGCCGAATAAAATAATTAAGTTGCTGCAAAATGCTTCAATCAACCGCTGCTACACGAAAAGACAATTGCATAAATTTTTAAAATAACTTTTGCGATGATCCCATACATAGCAGTTAAAGAACTTTTGCATAAAAGCTAATGCAACTAATTTCGACTGTCAAACAACAAATTATATTCGTCGGCTAAGGTCTTTTTTGTTGTAGCATGGTATGTTAAAAGCGTCAGTCATGGATGATGATGATGACGATGATTCACATGTTGCCCAGGCCATAACAACTAGGCTTAGAAGTTTGGGTTTGGAATTACATCCCACAATTTTAAACATAATACGGTTATATAATTAAACACAATATTAAAAAAATATTTTAAATATAATATAAAATAATAATACGAATACGTTATGAATATATGTGAATATATTAAAATTTATATAACATGAATTATTAATGTATTAAAATTTATATAAATATATGATACTTTAAATACGATTATAATATATAAAAATATAAAAATATAATAAAAATATATAAATTATCAAATCTACTTTAATTTGACTTGACTAGGAAAATTGATAAATTAAGAGCTAATGAAATATATGGATGGGGTTTCCTCTACTTTGATATTAAGTTTCTTTCTTTTCCCATGCACTTTCATTCCAAATACGTGGTGTGAATAAATTAGTGCCGCATATATTTATAGGTAGATAAACACATGATTGAACAGCCGAAGAATTCATCACTAATTTTAAACATCGCTTAAATAACATCACATTAATTATTAGAGCGATTAGGTGGTTGAATGTTGATTGTTGAGACTTTCGAGATTGACTTTCGAGTGGTTGCCGAACAATTGTTTCCAATAACGTTGTAACGCAATTACGCATGCGATCAACTACTGCATTATAGCTGGCACAATACGATCAACCTTATTCTTAGCTCGTAAGCAAAACTATTGCCAAAAAAAAAAAAAAGAAAATTGTTTCCAATTGTTTTCTAACATTAAATGACTACATTCAGTTTGTTTGTTTTGAAATTATAAATTTTTGTCTAAAGATTGTCTTTTTAAGACAAGATATTTCAATAAAAGAAGGTAGAATTTTGCTTCTAAATCAAAGTCTAACTTAACAATTAATAATGTTAGATCTTTTGTCCTCAACACTAATGTTTGTTCGTAGGACAAATGGGTGTTTTAAAAATATATATATATATATATATAATTTTTTTATTAGATACTAACTTTTGTGACATATTATTTTTAAAAATTAAAAAAAAATAAATAAAAAACAACTAGACGGTAACGGTGTATAAGTATACATCAATGGCGTCATGTACATAAAGTTAAAAGCAGTTTATAATTAAAATAAGTCTTACAATTAATGTAGATGACATCAGCTAATTAAAAAAAAAATTAGCTCGGTTTAACAAGTTAGGTATAACATCAAATTCAATTATTCTTATTATATAGAGCATAGATAAGTAGATTTTTAAGAAGGCAGATTTTAAAAATACATTAAAAGGTCAGAACATCTCTAATATTATTTTATTTTTTTAAGTTTATCTTGGTTTTTCAATAATTTTATTGATTAAATTTATATTATTTAATTTATGATACTAATTCAAATATATTTTTTATATATAATAAAAACATAAATATTCATATAAATAATATTTTTAAATATTTTAATATAAAAATTAATTATTTTTTTAAAAAAATTTAAATTTAATCTAATTTAATTCGAATTTAATTTATAAAGTATGCATGTAGTAATATTCGGGTGAATGTGGACCCAATGGCCCAACCCTAAAAAACACACCATTTGCGACTAACACTAGAGGGCGGGACTGGATTTCGTCCTAAATCAAAAGCCACGACAACCGTTGCCTCTTCAAAGAAACCGGCTGGACTTTTTGCTGGCTAGCCCCACTATAACTAATAGATAGAGTTTAGATTTAAATTTTAATAATTTAAATTTATTTAAATTAATATAAATTATTATTTATTTAAATAAAAATTATATTTAAATTTAATTATAAAAAAATATAAATATTAAAATAAAATAATATTTAAAAAAATTATTTTGTTCACTGCAGAGTTAAAAAATTTTCATAAACAAGATTAATAGGATGACACATATCTCAATTTTTTTATATTTTTAAATATAATTAAAGAGATATGTGTTATCCCACTAACACTACTTGTGAAGCTTTTCAATGCTTCAAATAATCATCCATAATATTTTGATATTTTTAAGTAGTAAAAATGATCAACAAGTGAAATTAGATCGAACAAAAATTTTAAAAATATTTTGATTGATTTAACTTATGAACAAATTTAATCTCTATTTATTATTTTTTCTCACTACGTGTACAGTGTAAGTCCAATTACTCCGCACATGTCAAAAACCTCATGTGGCCTAGCTTTTCAGACTAAAACACAAGTGCGAGCAAAGATTTATTTATGTACTTGTATCACTAAATTAATCTTAATTTTTTTATAAAATTAATATTTATTTAATTTAATTATTATATTGATTTTCATATTTTATTTACGTGTATAAATTATAAATTTTAAATTTTAAATAAATTAAAAATCATCTAATTATTTATTCCGTGAAAAAATTGTCTAACTAGGAATCCCCCATCTCTATAAAAGTGGCCCTTTCTTACAACTGTTTTCTTAACAACCAATTCCTAAAAGTCTTTAGAGTTCTTCAAAGTTTCCAACTGTTATTCATAACAGACGTAGGTTCAAAGCCTTGGCTAGCCATCTAGAGAAAAGATCAGAACTCGAAAAGAAAATACCGGGTCGGCGCAAAAGCAAGAAACAAGAAGCAACCATGGTGTTTTTTTGTTTTCTGGTTGATCAGAAGAGGAGAGTGAGGAGGAGTAAGCCGGCGGCGGGGATTTGCTCGCGGTGCGGTGGAGGGGCAAGAGTAGCCGATATGAAAACTTGCACCAGGTTTTGCTACGTACCGCTTTACTGGAAATCTTGGAGAGCAATTATTTGTACTTTCTGTGGCGCAATTCTTCGATCTTACCGTTAAAATTAATGGAGTTCTTAGTTCTTACCACCGTATTATCCCCTCTTGCTTGCTTTTTTTTAGTTCTAACAGTAAATTTAGTTGGAGTTTCATAATTTGTAAGATCTTCATCTTTATATATTTAGTTCAAGGAATGTTTTCCTCCTTTTCGTTTCAGCTCCCATAAACTATTGCCTATAAAGAACCATGGTAATAACTAGGAACTCTACAATCAGAGTTTAAATTGAGATTGTACATGTATTTTTGACGAGAAGTTATAAACAACAAGCATTATAATCGTCATTTAAATCTCTGGCATTTTTCAGCACCCTAAGATTACTTTTAATCTCGACAGATCTTGTTGGACTCATCTCAATTTCTACCATTAAGACTTACCATGTCATAATTTTTTTTTTTCTGGAAATATTTTACCTCTAAAAATGCTCGAGAATGACCGTTGTCAATGAAGAAAAAGGTGGGAGAGAATTGGGTGTGACAACCCAACTGAAAATGAAGGATGGATTTGTTAAATATTTGTATTTCCTTTTGCTAATGAAGAATTTAGGAAATGTATGGTCCTTTAGGGAAAAAATTAGTAATCTGTATTACGAAGATTAATTAATACTCATAAACTAAATAAGCCCACGTTATTGCAATTGTACCGGTGACGTAAAAGGTTTAATGATCTGTTCATATAAAACTAAATTGGGAGAAAACGATGAGTTAGTTTGCCATTAACTTCCGCATTTAAATTTGTACCAGGAAAAAAGCGGAAATACCATCTAAACAATTAATTGCCGACATGTGACAAATTCTGAGCGGTCTCTGTGCCTCTGGACTCTTAAACGTCGGATGATATTTTTACCGCGACATTACCAGCTGGATATATACCGTTCTTACATGGTTGCTTTTAATTTTATTTTTTTAAAGAAAAGTCTACTTTTTCTTTAAAATTTAATAAAAAATACATTTATTTTTTTATAATTTGAAAAATACTTATTTATTTTTTTAAATTTTGATAAAAATATATTAATTCCCCTAAGATTTATTTATTAAATAAATTTTAATTTATTTCATACATTTATCCTTATTAATTATTTATTTATTCATTCTTTTATCCAAAATTTTTATAACTACAAAATATTTTAAATTAATACTTAATTCAATTATATATTAACTTTGAGATGAATTTATAAAATTATTATCATTTAAAATAAATTAGTTACCATTAATTAAAGGGTTTTAGTGATATGAAATTGATTAAAATAAAAAAATAGAGAAAAATAATAAGAAAAGGAAATCATAACCATCATTCATGAGACTTTATTGAAAATAAGCATACTTCTATTAGTTTGAAAACCATATTTTATATCTCTAGAAAAATAACTAACATTAGCATGTCATTAATCAAATTAATATTTTTTTTTCAAATTTTACTTTAAATATTTGGAATTCTCATTTTATTTATTTTTCTTATTTCTGTTATTTTTTTGTTTTAATAAATTTCTTTATTACTAAACTTTTTGAAATAATCTTGTTAATTTATTTCAAATAAGAAACATAATACATTCACCTCAAAGTTAATATATCGGATCAAAGAGAAATTTAAAATATTTAATACGTACACTTGCATTATAATTGAATTTTATCAAATTTTTAACACTAAACTTCTTTAAATAATTTTATTAATTTATTTAAATAAAAAATATGGCACATTCATCTCAAAATTAATATATAGTATTAAAGATAAGTTTAAAATATTTAACATGTATTTGAATTAGAATATAATTTAATTGCAATTTAATTTTAATAGTAATTAAAGATAATTTTAAAACTAATTAAATTTTAATTATTTTATAATAAAATTTGAGTAAAAATGAATAAAAATAAATAAATTATTAGATAATTACTAATTAACAAGATTATAATTATTTTTATTTAAATTTTACTTGGCAAATAAAACCTAACAAGTTAGTGCAGTTTTCATAATACCTCAAAAGGGTAAATGAATATTTTTTAAACTATACGTGGTGAGTGTATTTTCTACTGAACCTACTAACTTTCTCTTTGTTTTAATGGCAGTATTAAAGTTGGCTCGATAATCTGTGTATCTATTATTAAATTTATGTATTTTGTTGTGTTGACATAAATATGTTAAAATATTTTATATTTATATAAATTTTAATATATTATTAATTTATTTTATATAAATTTTAAAATATTCGTATATTTATATCATATTTTATTATTTTTAAATTATATATTATTAATTTTTAGGATTGTGTCATATTTAATGTTATTTGATATTGTACGGTAGCGTAGCGGTGAGGGAATGACTAACGACTCTTGAGATCGTACATATGGAGCCGGCACATCCCAGTATTCACAAGATATTTTGAATTTAAAATTAACATCTTAACTAACATTAATTACTAACTAGTGTTGTTTGGTAACGTAACTTGGGATTTTGCTGAAATTAATGCTTTAAAGATACTTTTAAATTAATTAAAATTCTATTTATAATTAGTAACATTTTATTAAATGTGGTTGTCTAATTGATGATTATCTTATGAATTTTAATATCTTGAAAAATATATATAATAATTTTTTTTTATCAAAAACCTATAACTTGGACCATTTCTTTTTATAAACAAGGATTACAAAAAAAAAAGTTCCAATTTTTAGGTAGACGTGCTCATGATGGGACGGTTTGCGTAGTCTGATAACTTTGATTCGTATTTAATTAAGTTTGAGTATGAGTTTTTATAATTTAGATCGTTTCAGTTTGAATTAAATTTAAATAATAAAAAATATTTTTATATAAATTTAAAAATAAATAATAATATAAAAAATTTTAATTTTAAATATTATTTTAAATAACGAAACTGGCTTTTGGATTAGTTTAGGTCTAACCTAACCTGAAGCTAAGCTAACAAGAAAATAAAAATTTTTTAAGTCTAAGCCTGACCCATCCCAAAATGAAATGGATGGATAATATTGTTTCATTAAGAGAGAAAGAATTTATTTTAAAATCGAAAAATTAATTTAATTAATTCATGCAGTTATTTTTAAAATATAATTATCAATAAATCTAAATGTGAAATTTAATATTTAATATTTAATACTCATAACTGTTTATTATCTTATTTGGTTAATACAAGGATTGTCGGATCGCGCCCATTATGAGATAGTGTCCACTTTAAAGTAGTACACAGACTATCCTCACGGTTTTATCTTTTGAGAAAAGACAGCTCAATAAGAGAAAGATAATCTTTACTTTATAAGCTATAATCCATATTCTTAACTAATTAATATGGGATTGTTGCTGCTTCAACACTAGTCACCAAGGCAAGCGTGTGGATTATGCAGATCGAGTGAGCATGTTTACGTGGTAACTTGATGTTATCTTTTTATATGTCAAGTTTCGTGTAGGTCAAATGCGCAAGTTATCATTGTGTAGATTGAGTGGGCATGTTTATATATTAAGTTTTATGTAGATCAAGTAGACTCATTTATATGCTAAGTTTCATGTAGGTCGTAAATCAACAATACTTAAAAAAAATCCATTTAGAAATATTTGTGAGTTCCATTCTCCACCAAATCTAATCCAAACAATGCATTAGATCGATTTTTAAATCCCACTAGAAGCGGGAGTTAAACACTAGTATAAATGGTAAGCATATACTTATAATTACTGTAGTACAATTAATTAATTATAATCTGAAATTGTATAGAATCTATAAAAATATTATTTAAAATTTATAGTTTTAAGTGGTAGACCTCCACGTAATTTTATGTTATAATTGAATAATTGTAGGATTATAAAAAAGAGAATTATAAATAAAATGTTCTTGTATAAATAAAATTATTGAACTGTACGTATAAAATCTCAACTGTGGAGCTAGCACTTGTTGGTTATAAAAGCATTTCCCAAGGAGTAATTGAGTAAACTAAGAATAGTAGACTTTCTATCTAAAATTAAGATTAAATTGTAAAACCCTCTATCTCCAATTAAAGTCGCTTCTTATGCGCATGGGTTTAAATCTTTATATATATCATAGTATATTTAAAAAGTTTTTGATGTGGGATTAAGGTATAGGAAACTTTCATTTGTGAAAGTCCACACTCAATTTATATACTATTTTATCTACGAGAAAATCTCACCAATATAGATTTTAATCTTTACTTATATACTATAGTAGATTTTTAAAATTTTTTGATGTGAAATTAAGGTATTATGTATTTGGGAGGCTACAATGAAATAAATATATGGATAATTGTAGCTTTTTATAAATCATATAATTTTTCACTTCTCTTTCTGTTATCATGTTTTTTCGTCTTGTTAAGGTAAATTATTGGAAAAAAGAAAAGTTTTTGTCCAAATTTAGCCTTAGAATTGGATTGTTAATCAAATTATCATCGATTTGTTCATAAAATTTTCATGTATAATCAGCTTAACAAGTTGAGTTAATCACTGTATCTGTAAAAACTGTATCTTATAGAGCAAAATAATACACCAAGGCACATAATAAGTTTAAGCAAAGATTTATTTATATATTTATGATCATTGTACCTTCTCGTCCATGATATCAAAGAACGTGTATTTCATGGTCCAAATTTATTTCATTTTGCATTCGTTTTTTAATGATCAAAAGGTTTTCAGCATTTAGTGTATGTCCCTCCTCCTAAGCTACCATTAAGGAGTTTTGAGTTATTTTTGTGGGCCTATTTTGGGTGGAATTGAAGTTAAGTCCATTTAAATTATAAAAAATTTGATTTTGAATCTTATTCGATATTAAGTAATTTGAGTTTAACTTAAATTTCATTGAATCTTATTTTTATAGTTCAAGTTCATTTCTAAACGAAAATCAAATTGTTTGAGTTCGCTTACTTAGATTAATTTATCTATAAAAAATGAATTTGATTTTATATT
>JAQSVH010149190.1:0-12558 GCA_029448705.1 Adansonia digitata | reverse complement strand
TGTGACCAACTGTCGTTAATTTTCCTTCTCTGTTGAAATTAAATTCACAATCATCTTGTAAACCAAAGCTTTAATTAATAATAATAATAAAAAAAAAACCATTAAAATAAATGACGGAGGTGAAAGCCTGAAAGGCCAGCCTTTATTTATGAATATACGGTGGCTGTTGGTTGGGATTAGAGGCATCGATCTGTTAAGTTGGATTAAGAAATTTCTAAAATTTTTGTCGAGATTTAAATTGAATTAGTTAGAAAATTTATTTTATTATTTGTTATATTATTAAAAATATTTTAATAATATAATATTTTAATAATATATATTTTATAATTAATTTTAAGTAAAATTTTTATTATTAAATAATAATTTAAATTAAACTAAAATATTTAAAATTATTTATTAAAATTTAATTTATATGAATTTGAGTCTATCAAATTAAGCAAGTAGTTCATCGTGAATAATTTAGGACGTCAAGTCACATCATGCTAGCTGACTCTCTCAAGATTTTACAGTTGGGTACTGTTGAAGAAGTGAATATAAAGCTGTACAAAACTAGACCAGTTGCAGGCGAAAAGCAACAGAAGATCAAACAAAGGACACTCTTTTCCTTTCCGTATCCTTTTTGTTTCAGCGAAAAGCTCATCTTTGTTGGCTTTGGAATGCAAAAGGGGACACTTAAATAGTGTAATCTCGTAAATATAAATATAATATAAAAAATAATTAAATTTAATATAATAAAAAATAATATTAATAACAAATAAATTTATAATAATATTAAAATTTTTATAATAGTAATATTGTATATTAAAATTTATAACGATATCTTCTTATTACTAATAGAGAGGACAATATAGTCCATGCATGTTAAATTCTACAGCTAATGACAGCGCCACTACGTTTATAATTTACAGCTTTCAACATTTATTGGCTCATATCTCCTTGGTCCTTCCTATTTATTAGGTTTGCTTGTCCTCTGATTCAGTGGGTTCATCTTTTCCTTTATGACTAAGGTCATAAGGATTATTTACTATTGTTGTCGGAAAAAAAGTTAAAATTCAAAGAAATTTAGGTTAAAAATATTTGTTAAAAAAATATAGTTTATATATTTTAAGTATTTGATATTATCATAAAATAATATTATTAAATATGTTTAAATTAATAATAATTTAAAGACGTATGAATAATAAAATTATAGTATTCAAAAATTAGTTTTTAAATTGTAAAAAAAATTATTTTTTGACTGTTTAGTTCGAATTATTAAAATATAATTTTAATTAAAAATAAAAATTTATTTTTTAGCATTACTTTCATGATAAAATATAATATTTTATTTCAAAATTTGGGCTAATAGTTTTGTTAAATGGAGCCTCAAGTCTTATAGCTATGTGTGGTACACAATGTTTAGAGAATGGCTAATTAGAACCTGCCTCAAAGGGACCAATTAATAGTGCAGTACTTTCCATCTATATGATAGCTTTATTGATAAATTTATTAAAAATTAATTCGTAATTTAAAGTGAAATCATAGGCTGATGGATTTGTAGTATATACACGCATTTGGCAAAGGCATGCTCTATTTAAAATCGACCTGCCTAGTAAAATTTGCAAACTACAACCAGAAAATGTACTCACTCGAAGGCTTAGTTATTTACGTATGGCAATTTATATATCTAAATTATATGTATGTATTTTATTATATTATAATTATATTTAAAATATTTTATATTTATATAAATTTTAATATATTAATAATTTATATAAATTATAATATTAAATCTTGAAATATTTATATATCAATGTTTTACAAATTCATCATTTTTTTCATTCAATTGTGAGTCAAGTCAATTATTTACAGGTTGGGTCGGATCATCTGTGCGTTGAATTAGGACAATTATCTTAAAATGGATTTGTTTATGGAAAGTTTGGGCTGCCACCATTTGTGGGCTGGATTAGGCCGGATTTTTTTACACCAAGTAATATGTGGAAAGTTTGGGCTGGCATCGGCGACAGTTTCCGATGAAGAGCACCGGCGCTGTAATGGTTGATCTCTTCCGATATATATACATAATGATTCTATTACATGTCATAGTCGATCATTAATTAATAAAGCTACAGAAAAGAAGGTTGAAAGCGTCTCCACAGAGGAGAAGACGGTGATGGTTTGGAATGGGGTTACCATTTTGATTTCGGGTCCATTGACAGCTGATATATCACTTATCAGCAGTTCTTTTTCTCATAATCTTGACTAGACCTATTCATAGGTCGGGTCGAGTCAGATTTAATTTGGGTTTAAATATAATATTAATATTAAATATGGTTGTCCAAGCTCGGCCTGACTCGAAACAAGAGCCTCGAATTTTACCCAAACTCTCTCATATTTGTAAATAGATAGTTCAAGCTCGTTTAAGCCCGTCCATATTATTTTTTTATAATTTATTTTTTAAAAAATATTTTTTTAAAATTTAATCTTTATTAATTTAATAATTTTCTTTTATGAAGTTTATAAATATAAATAATTTAACTTAATTTTTAAAGTTTACATCATAATATTATATATATGCATTGTTTATATGATAAAAATTATATAATACGTAAAATATAAAATAAATATATATAATATAATAGTAAAATAAGCGGGGCAGACTTTAAAATTTGAACTCAAGGCCTGACCCATTGTTTAATCGGGTCTAATTTTTTTATCCAAGCCCTTTTTTAATGCTTAATATTTTTATCCAAAATTTTTCAAATATCGAGTGAGTCTTTAGGCTTGGACGGGTAACCTGCCTCTTGAGTTCGTTGCTGGAACTTAGAAACTGACTCTTTCCAACTTATAGGGTCCTTTAAGCGTGGTAAGTGCAACTAACCAATCATGTTTGATTGGTTTTTGGTGTTCTTATTATTGCTAACATATTGTTAATAGTAAAGTTGTAATTCAAAAAAATTTTAAATTTTATAACTAGATTTGAATTTAATTTAGCTAATAGGTTTGAATCATTATTCAAAATATGCTAATATATTATAATATTAAAAAATATTTTTGAATTAATATTTATATATATATATTGTAATTAAATATAAATAAAAAATTATTTTTATTTAATAAACAGTAATTCCAGTCAAGCCAAGCCACCCAAATCATAAAAATCAAACTTAGACCTTACTCAAGTCGGACGAGCTACTCGACTTTTAAATAGGTTTAGTTCTTAGTGAACCATTAATAATTTCTAATTTTTGCACATTCCATTGGCTTTAGCTTATAATTAACTTAGGTCTCCTTTAACATCATTATTGACATAATTTTTTGTGTAAAAAATTATGTTTTACAACCAATGCCATAGTAAATGAATAAAAATTATGACTTTTGTCATTAAAATTATGGTTTGATAACTCAAACCAACAGGTCAAGAAAATAAAAATTTTACGGTTTAAAAATGGACATTTGAATAAAAAATTTTTTTATCCTTATATTTTTAAGCTTTTATTATTTTGACGATATCTTTCACTTTTAAACATTAAAAATAATGAGCTTATTTCTCGTGCTTGAGTTTAAACTTGTTTATTTGTGTTTAAGTTTGAATTTGAATTGAGATTTGTTAATAATTATTAAAAATAGAAAACCTCAATTAGTCTTGTGAGCTTTTGAGTCTAGTATTAGAATACTCAAATTTGTCTACTAGATAGTTTAAGTTGCTTGAGCTTGACTTAACAACAATCGAATCAAATTTGAGATTTTTTTCGAACTGAAATTTAATATCTTATGAGTATCATATAAAAAGGAAAGAACAATTTCAATTCCTTATCTTGATCTTTCTTTTTATCTTATCTTATCTTAAGTTATCTTATTAAGTTCATTATAAATAAGTCAAATAGGTTAAATTAAATTAAGTTTATTTAAATTGCATCTAATCTATAATATCTCATTCGCACTCTTCGACAAATTAAATGAAACAAAAAGTAAAAAAAAGGGGTAATGAAATCAGCTGGACCATAAGGATGTTAACTGTACTTTTCTTGGTGATAAATAAGGTGGGGTAGTGCTTGTTTATTTCATTATAATCCAATAAATGCATTTATTAAAGAAGGTTTGTTTATTTTATAAAAATTTTGAAATTTTTTATGCTCGTTTAGTTCAATAGAATGGGCATTCTATTATAAGTATATGCGTACTACAATAATGCGATTGTTTGATTTGTGAAAAGGTTATTTCATGGAGTAGCCGATTACAGTCTTGTTTTGTAAAATCACGAAATAATTATTTAGTGTCCTACCCATTGAATGGCTATTATGATCGTGGGCGAAATAAAAAATGGTTTTAAGGGATTCAAATCTCCTTTGTCGAGGATTCGAATCCCATAGTATTCCAATCCCATAGTATTCTATTCCACTGAACCAAACTACTACTTTAGTTATTCTATTCTAATTCTATTCGATTCTTATATAATAGCTATTCTATTTTAGCTTTATTAGATTTCAGTGAACCAAAAACATGATTTGTGTTTAATTATTACTACTATTATCATTACATCAAAAATATAAATGTTCATGAATGATGATGGTTAAATTTATCATCATACTTTAGTTTAACATTGAAAATTATAGCTTACATTTTTTACATAACTACAATCATGTAATCAATGGTAGAATATGGATCCTCTAGAGGGGTCAAAGGCGAGTATACTTTGTTGATGTCATCGATCAAGTTCTAACTTGCTCCTTCAATGTTGATGGTTGCAATTTTTATCTTTCTGCTGTTTATGCAAATAATAATGCTGTAGACATAAGATCATTGTAGTCTAACCTTCTTTCGACCTCTAGTATAATTGATGATAGACCTCAAATAGTAGTAAGTGATTTTAATGTCATTTGCCACCCCGGTTACAGTTCAAATTATGATGGATCTCAAGTCTTGACATCTAATATTGGGGATTTTCTAGGATGTCGACATGACCTATAATTGACTTACCATCCTTAACTCAGGCTTTCTTTTCACTCGGTGCAACAAGAGACATGAAGCCATTTTTTCATGCAAGCATGATAGAGTTCTTGTTAATCTAGGGTGGCATTCTTGCTTCCCTAGCTCTTGTGTTGAGTTCTTGGCCCTAGAAGTCTCAGATCATTCCTCAGGGTTTGTAAGGCTTAAAACAAAAGAATTTTCTCTTTTCAAGCCTCTCAAATTCTTCAGCTTATGGATCAACCATCCTGAGTATAACAAAATAGTTGAGAACTCTTGGTTTCTACCAATGGAAGACAATTCTATCAAGCGATTATTCAAAAAACTTAAAAGACTGAAACTAGCTTTGAAGGAGTTCAACAAAATTTCAGCAAGATTTCAGACAAAAGGCATGGGCAAAGAATAGAGCCTGAACACTTATAATTTCAGTTGTTTTCTCACTGTCCATCTCTCGAGCAAATGAGAGCAAAAAAGTTTGTAGCTAATAAACTCTTATTTTTCAGTAGCTGAGGAGAAAAATTTTCAAACAAAAATCTAGGGTGCAATGGGTAAGTGAGGGAGATTAGAACATTGCTTTTTTCATAAGCAAGTGATGGCCAAGTGGAAAAAGAACATGGTTAGGCTTTCTTATGATGCTAAGCACAACAAGCTTGAGACATATAATCAAATTTCTGTCGAAGCTATTCACTTCTTTTAACAAACCTTAGGGGCTTTTGATCTTAATGTCATTATTTTACCGAAATTAAGTTTGGGAGTATATGTGAAAGTATTAGCACCATAGTAGTCGGTATAAACTGATACAAATCATACCAACAGGTATATACCAATTTTAAAGTAAGACGAAATGGTACTAATAGTGTACGATTTTGATTCTTGTGTTAGTCGTGCTCACTTGTATCAATCAGTATCAGTACATACCGACCAATATCAATTGGTACAATATTTGACTTTTTTAAAAAATCACGTATTTAATTTTTTAAAAATAATTTCTAATTTTTTGTCTTAATCATTTTTACTTTCTCATAATTACATTTAAATTCTGTTCATTAAATTACGCTATTGAACCTTATTAATAAAGATGTCCATGGATTGTGTCAGGTTAGGCCTAAATATGGTATTAAAATTATTCATGCTTGCTCAAGCTTAGCCCGACCCAAAATAAGAGTAAATAGGTAGACCAAATCTGTTTGGGTATGTCCATATTATATTTTTAATTTTTTAAAAATTTAGTCTTTAGTGATTTAATAATTTTCATTTATTAAGTTTTAAAATATAATTAAGTTGACATATTTTCTAATGTTTATACTATAATATTATATATTTATTTTTTATATGATAAATATTACATAAAGTATATAAATTTAAAACTAGTATATATTATATAATTGAAAATAGGCCAAGTCGAATTAGATTCCTGCCTTAAATATTAGAGATAAGACAAGGCCTATTTTTTAAATGAGCCTCAGATTTAAGCCCAAGCCCTTTTTAAGCTTAATATTTTTGTCTAAACTATTTCAATATTAGGCAAGCTTTCGAGTTTGGGAAGGTAACCGAAAACTTCTACTAATTAATAATAACTTACTCTATTTTAAAATATTTTTATACTTATTTATTTAATGTTTAAAAATTTTATAACATATAAATATATATGTATATAATAAAGGTATATTTGCATCTCTATATAATATAAATCTTATTTAAAAAACTAGAAAATATGCTAGAAATATAAATATATATATATGAAAAAATATTTAAAAAATATCGGTAAACCTGATATTGAACGTCAAAACATAGCTATACCAATATATTCCAATACTATAACAAAAAGAGTAAATATATCGATACCATACTAACTATTTTGATTAGCATCTCACAACGATTATTTTAAAAATAATACCTAATTAGTCAAATATTATGTTAAATTGCCTTTAAATGGTCTTTATTTATTTAATTTTATTTTTGTCATTACTTAAATATTGATAAATTCCTATAATCCTTTCTACCATTCGAAAGTAATTCAAATAAATTCACCTCACCTTAGAAGTTTTCAATGAAAACCATTTAGTCATATAAAAAGGCTTCATTGTCAAATTTAGTATTCTATGAAAAAAAGAAATATTTATGCACTTTAACCAAAGATTTTCTATTGATAAATGTTTAGAATCCTTTCCATTATTCAAGAGTAATTCTAAAGTTACCTTACCATAAAAATTGTTGCAGAAATATAGTTGATAAATTCTTAGAATCTTTTTCCACCTTTTATAATTATACCTTTTGATTGCTCAAAAACAATTGCCAAAATTTAAAGCTAATAATCATTTTTTGATAAAAATATAGTTAAGAGTAAATAAGATTTATGGTTTAAAAAAAATTTAAGCTTGTATCATTTTAAATCTTATAATTTAAAAGATTAGTTCTTAGTTTTGTACTTCCAATGAATTCTTACGAATTCTTTTACGAGGAATGTTAAAGATACCTCTTTAATATTAATTGAACTTATAGACACCTATTAAGGTTCTAAAAAATAGAAAGAAAAGTGTAATTTTTAAATTATCTTTTTTAATTTCATAAATATAATTGATTAGATGCAAACAGTTTTTTTTAAAATCTATTATATGAACCTTTCTTTTATCAATCTTTTTGTTAACTTAGTAAAATAGAAATTTTTAAAAGCAAACGGGATGGAATTAAGCATTTATTAAAATCGCTTCGAACTATTTCAACTCACTTTTCAAAAAAAAAAAACTTTATTCTTCACGAATCGATGTGAAATTGATGAAGCATATTTACAGTCCCTTTTTTTTATATCAAATACGGGGTTTATTCAAGCACTTGTTCTGATCTTACCTTTTAACATGTTGTCAACAATGTCGGCAACCCATTTTGTATTGATTCTTTTGTGTAACTTCAACTTATAACTTGATAAAAGTACAAATTAAATAAGGACTACTACATCCAAAACCTTTAAACCTAACGCCTAGCAAATGCGATGCCACCTTAAGTAAAATGTGCTAAACGTGAATGTCACTTTCCATTAAGATCTGTTTATTGATAAGATTTTTTGTAATTCAAATTAAGCTTATCACTATTTTAATTTATTTTAAAATAATAAAATGATTTTCAATTGTGACCAGATTGGTAAATAGCTACACTTTCAGCTCCTACTTTCCACTCCTATGACTACATATAATTTCACTAGATATCTTTTCTTTTGGTGAGTAAGGAAAACAAGAAGAGAAAATCTATGAAAGAAACCTAGCTAGTGAAATGGAAGGTGAGCTCATGAATTTCTTAAGGGTATTTGTTTTGACCATGGCATCTCTACTTCATTGTTGCTTCATTTCAGCAAAGATCCCAAAGGGCTTGCTAAGGCTTTTATCCCTCTTCCCTGTCATCATCCTTTTATCTATCATCCTCTTTAACCTCTACAGCTTCCATATTGGTGTCTCAACCGGGTGTTACCTTGGTTTGTTAGGCTACTTCAAGCTTCCCTTGTTTGCCTTTGATCAAGGACCCCTACCATCATCATCATCATCATCTCCACTAGACTTACTTCATTTCATCATCATAGGCATTTTCCCATTCAAAATCAAGCAAAACACAAGCCAAATTACCAGGAATGATGAAATCAAATCTCACCAAAAATACAATCTAAAAGTTCCTAGTTCAATTTCAGAGGCTTTAGAGAAAGCTAGATTTCTAGCATTACTTATTTATTGCTATAACTATAAACCACACTTTCATCAACATTTCTTATTAATCCTTTACTTTTTCCATACTTATGTTTTCATACAACTTATCCTAGCCGTTGGTGCAATCCCAGCTCAAGTTATTCTTGGCCTTGAACTTGAACCACGGTTCACTGCAGCATTACTTTCCACTTCACTACAAGATTTTTGGGGCCGTAGATGGAACCTTAGGGTCTCGGATCTTCTACGAGCTACCGTATATAACCCTCTTCGCAGTATTTTTATATCTGTAGTTGGACGTCCATGGCCACATATCCGGCTGTGCTCATGACATTTGTGACAACAGATTTAATGCATGAATTAGCATATTATCACATAACTCGCCAAAGACCTACTTAGGAAGTGACTTGTTTTTTTGTCTTACAAGGGTGTTTGGTAGATATGGGAGATAGTGTTGAAGAAAAAATTAGCATCCACCAACAAATTTCGACTTCACCCGGGCGGTGTCGCCGCCATTGGCATTGGCAACATTAGCACTCTCGGCTGGCTTCTTGTCTTATATACAACTTCTAAGAAAATGGAACAGTTGAAAAGATCATCAAAGAACTCAATCTGTTTGTCGATTTTCTAAAGGGCTTAGCATATTATAATTAGGGAGGCAAGTATTCCACTCAAATTTATCATATGGTTGTGTAGAATAAACATGCAACTAAAGCAGGTGAATAAGGTGTCCAATCATGCAATTTCTGTGTCGAATCTCGTCGTTCAATCTTAATATTTACTTTTTTGTTGTTATAAGGATATGTGAGACTATTGTCGCAGATTTTATAGCTATCAATTTCGTCCCTTAAATTCAAGATAATTCGAGCAAAGAGCTTGAATTTTTTTTTCCTTTGGGAATGGGAGATTGACCCAAAGATGTGGTGAATTGTTGAAGGAATTCAGTGGGCGACATTGAAACAAGAGTTTGGGAGAAATCGCCAACTTTTCATCTATATGCTAAGAAATCTTCGTTTTATATAAAAAAAAATTAATCTATTTTAAATATAAATCTAAAAATGATTTAAGTCGAAATTAAAAAAATATATATTATATTTTAATAAAAAAGTCGAGTGTGAGAAACTGCGTTTTGTTAATATTAGTCAGGCCGTGGATCTTTTTCTAGTTCTTAATAATCCCCATTCCCCACTCGTCAAGTGCCGCATCGTCCGGTGATTAGGTCGAGAGTTGTTGAGAATTGTGATTCACGCGCATTAAAAGAGCGTACAAAACAGTACACCACATTGATTTTTTTATTAGGCAAATAACCAAAGCATTAAATCCATGTTATTTTGGCATCAATTAAAGCAACAGTAACAAAGTCAAAAGCCAGAATCTCAATCTCTCTCCTTAATTTCTCTTTCCCATTTTAAATCTCAAAGCTCAGAATCTGTTGAAATAAAAGACTGATTTCTTTTTTTTTTTTCCTCATTGAGTAAGCATTTATATTTTATTTTCTGAGTTATTTTTTTTGTTTCGAAGTAAGCTTTCTCTATCTCTCCCGTGTATTTGAAGTGTCTGAAAACTTAGATTCTAAGTTTATTAATCGATTTCTGGGATTTATTAGTGATTAGATCAGGTGGCAAATTTAGGTGCAAAAAAACTGCTTTTTATTTAATGCATGCTAAATCAATCTGTTAGATTATTTTTCCTTGATTTATTCCTTGTGTCGGTTACCGTTTCAAGCTGTGTTTGCCTGTAAATACTTTTATCCATTTGCATTTTGATGTTATTTTTAGTTGATTAACCGACTTTGAGCTTCTTTGACCTAACTTTACTTGAATATTCCTTCCCTTTAAACCCTTTTCTGGCTGTTTCATATATCGAATTTGGGGGCTTTTACTTGATAATTCTGTATTGCATTTCAAAGTAATGATCTTTTTACTTGGAACCCATGTTTTCTTCTGAAGAAAACTTGTTCTGAGATTAAATGCTTTTCGTACACTCAAGAAGGCGGGTTTGGTTCTCTTTCCGGACCTCCCTGCTTCTTTTTGGCCCTATTTCATAGTAACATTGGTGGGTTTTTTTACTTTTGCTTGATTCCTCACGGATCTTGAGTTCTTTACCTAGCTAGAGGTAGGAAGATTTCGGGTTTTATTAAGATGAGAAAGCTATATAGGAAACTAGTCTTGATGAGAAACCCATTGACAAGTGTGAGGAAAAATGGGAATTTGCATTCGGGCAGAGTGTTTAGTGATAGAAGATGGATTATCCCATTCCTTGCAAGCTTACTTGTATCGGTTACTTTGTTTTTCTCTGCCATTTTCGGGGTGTTCAATGCTCCTTATGTTGGAGATCAGTTGCCATTTGACATTATTTCCTTTGCAAGAGCAGAGGACTCTAGTGGGTATTTTGTAGAATCAGATTTAAAGAAATTGCTTAACATGAGTGGCTCTTCGAATGTGGAAGCACCTAGACTAGCATATCTTATTTCGGGGACCAAGGGAGATAGTCATAGGATGATGAGGACCTTGCAGGCTGTGTATCATCCTAGAAATCAGTATGTTTTACATTTGGATCTCGAGGCTCCGCCACGTGAAAGGTTGGAATTGACGAATATGGTGAAGAGTGATCCAACTTTTGCTGAAGTGGAGAATGTTCATGTAATGGCACAATCCAACTTGGTAACATACAAAGGCCCTACGATGATTGCTACTACCCTTCAAGCAATTGCAATACTGTTGAAGGAGAGCTTGGAGTGGGATTGGTTTCTAAACCTGAGTGCCTCAGATTATCCCCTTCTGACTCAAGATGGTTGGTGCAAAGATTTTGGCTTTTTTTCTTTTCACTAACAACGCTCTTGCTTGTATGGTTATTGTTTCTGTTTGCGGTTATGTGAGCATTTTTCTACAGGTTCTGTGTAAATGAGAATTACTATGCTTTTACACGAATTTCAGCTCTAAATTTGTCTGAGCTGCCATCTATTTTGTCACAATGTACATGCATTGTTTAGTGCAATTCTAATATAAATAAGGTTGGCCTTCTCGAGTTTCTTTCCTGATTCAACAGTAATGTTATAATGTATCTATACTTTGGAATAGCTTTTTAAAGGGTGTGGAAATTTTGATCTTATGTTTTACTGAAAAATATTATATGAGGGGGCTCAATCGACTGTCTATAAATTTTAGAGTTCATTGGATCCAAGGACCTCTTGAATGAGCTAACTATGTCTCAATTGTCCAATGGGGCTTCTGCAGTTCTGCTCAATCAATATAATTGCATGAGATTAAAAAAAAAAAATGCATCATTGGCTATGTCTTCGGACATTAAATTGCCTCTGTGAATCTATGCTACCTGGCCCTTGCACAGGCAAATAGGCCAATTTGTGAGGCATCTAAGTGCTTCAATAATTGCCACAAGTACTATCATGTAAGTGTTATTTATGGTTAAAATGTTTAAAAAAGCTCCATTGGTATTTTCTTTTCAATATTATGACACGCATTTGTTGTTGATTCATGGAGTATTTTCAGAAACTTAGATGTGTTAAAAAGGTTTTTGCTCTTTCTTACTTCTCTGCCTAAGAGTATCTGATACTTGTTTTGATTTTGCAGATTTGCTGCATGTTTTCTCCAATTTGTCAAGAAATCTCAATTTCATCGAACATACGCAGATTACTGGTTGGAAGCTGTAAGATGAATACCTAGTGTACACGGCTACATGCTACTTTTAAATTTCCTTTTCTTGTGCCCTAATGTCCCTAGTTTCCTTGTGTAATTACGTGCTTTGGTAGGAACCAGAGGGCAAAACCAATTATTGTTGATCCTGGCCTTTACTTGTCCAAAAAGTCTGACATTGCTTGGACCACACAACGTCGATCACTGCCCACATCTTTCAAGTTGTATACAGGTTGGTTATTATTCTACTTTATTGAGCACACCATACC
>JAQSVH010148863.1:5732-19836 GCA_029448705.1 Adansonia digitata | reverse complement strand
CTCTTATGAAAATGGAGGGATAACAAGCTTTAAATGTGAAGCTAAACCATCAATAACGCATTTCCAACGTGGAGAATGTGTTTATGGTGCCTAATCACAAAAAGAATGGAGATTATTGTGAGAATCTATGTTTATCCCATTCAGTGGATGGATTTGACTCTTAGGAAAATTAAGGGAAGAAAAACATTTAATTCAAAACCAAAGCATCAATATTGTGTATCCCAAAGGGAAGAATGTGTTTATGGTGCCAAATTACAAAAAAAAAAGATATTATTAGGGAAATTCATGTTTATCCCGTTGATGGATAAAGTTTGATTCTTAAGAAAATGAAAGGAGAAAAAGTTTTTAATGTGAAACCAAAGCATCAATATCATGTATCTAAATAAAGAGAATAGTTTTTTGTGTCCAATCATAAAAAAAGGTAAATTATTATAAGAATCCATGTTTGTCTCATTTGATAGACAAACTTTGATTCCAAGAAAAACGGTGGGAAGAAAATCTTTTAATGTGAAACCAAAAAATCAATATTGCGTATCCTAATGACAAAAACGACTTTAGAGTGCCCAATTGCAAAAAATTAGAGATTATTATAATAATCCATGTTTGTCTCATTTGGTGGATGAACTTTAACTCTTTGGAAAATTATGGAAGAAAAACATTTAATCCAAAACCAAAGCATCAATATTGTGTATCCCAAAAGGGAGAAAGCGTTTATAGTGCCTAATCACAAAAGAAACAGAGATTATTATAAGAATCTATGTTTGTCTTATTTGCTGAATAAACTTTGATTCTTAGGAAAATGGAAGGATGACAAGTTTTTTATGTGAAGGCAAAGCATCAATGTTGTGTATCCCAATAAGGAAAATATGTTTTTAGTGGCCAATCATGAAAAAATGGAGATTGTTCAGGGAATCCATGTTTGACTCATTTTACAAACAAACTTTAATTCTTAGGAAAGCAGAGGGAGGAAAAGCTTTTAACGTGAAACCAATGCATCAATATCATGTATCCTAATGAGGAGAATGTTTATATGGTGCTCGATCACAAAAAGAATGGAGATTGTTATGAGAGTCCATGTTTCTATTATTTGATAGATGAACTTTGATTCTTATGAATATGGAGGGAGGAAAAGCCTTTAATGTGAAGACAAAGCATCAATATCGTGTATCCTAATGAAAATAATGTGTTTATGGTGCCCAATCATAAAAAAATGGTGATTGGTAGGGGAATTCATGTTTGCCTCATTTTATGGATGAACTTTGATTCATAGGAAAATGGAAGCTTCCAATGCGAAGCCAAAGCATCAATATCATGTATCCCAATGACAAGAATGTGTTTGTGGTGCCCAATCAGAAACAAAGTGGAGATTGTTTGCGAAATCCATGTTTGCCTTATTTGATGGCCAAACTTTGATTCTTAGGAAAATGATAAGAGAAAAAGATTTTAACGTGAAACCAATGTATCAATATCATGTATCCCAAAGAGAAAGAATGTATTTATGGTGCCCACTCACAAAAAGAATAGAGATTATTTTGAGAATCCATGTTTGTCTCATTCAATAGATGAACTTTGATTCTTAGCAATATAGAGGGAGAAAAAGCCTTTAATGCGAAGATAAGACATCAATATCGTGTATCCTAATGAGGAAAATATGTTTGTGGTGCCCAATCACAAAAAGAATGGTGATTATTAGGGGAATTCAAGTTTGTCTCATTTGATGGATGAACTTTGATTTTTAGAAAATAAAAGGAGAAAAGCTTTTAACATGAAATCAAAGCATCAACATCATGTATCGAAATGAGGAGAATATGTTCACGATTCCTAATAACTAAAAGAATAGAGAATATTATGAGAATCTATGTTTGTCTCATTTGATGAACAAAATTTGACTGTTAGGAAAATCGAGAGAAGAAAGGCATTTAATGCAAAACCAATGCATTAATACTATGCATCCGAAGGAAAAGAATGTATTTATAGTGCCCAATCATAAAAAGAATGAACATTATTATGAGGATTCATGTTTGTCTCACTTATTGGACAAAATTTAACTTTGAGTAAATTGGAGGGATAAAAAGCTTTTAATGTGAAGCCAAAACATCATATCATGTATCCCTATAAGAAAAATATGTTTACGGTGCCGAATCACCAAAAAATGGAGATTATTCTGATAATCCATGTTTATCTCATTTGATGAATGAATTTGACTCTTAGGAAAATTGAGGAAAGAAAAGCATTTAATGCGAAACGAAAGCATCAATTTCTATATCCCAAAGAGGAGAACATGTTATGGTGTCCAATCACAAAAGGAGTAGAGATTATTATGAGAATCCATGTTTCTCTCATTTAATGGATGAACTATGGTTCTGAGGAAATTGGAAGGAGGAAAATGTTTTAATGCGAGACCAAAGTAGCAATATCGTGTATACAAATAAGAAGAATATGTATATGGTGCAAAATTAAAAAAAGAATGAAGATTATTATGAGAATCTATATTTGTGCGTTTTGATGGATGAACTTTGATTTTTATGAAAATTGAGGGATGAAAAGCTTTCAATGCGAAGCAAAGCATCAATATCTTGTTTCCCAATGAGAAGAATGTGTTTATAGGGCCCAATCACCAAAAGAATATAGATTATTGTGAGAATCCATATTTATCTCATTTGATAGACGAGCATTAGTTTTTTTGAAAATAAGGGGATGAGAAGCTTTTATTGTGAAGCCAAACCATCAATATCATGTTTCCCAATATAGAGAAAGTGTTTATGTTGCCTAATCACAAAAAGAATTGAGATTGTTGTGAGAATCTATTTTTTTCCTATTCTATGGATGAACTTTGACTCTTAAGAAAATTGAAGGAAGAAAAGCATTTAATGCGAAACCAAAGCATCATTATTTTGTATCCCAAAGAGAAGAATGTGTTTATGGTGCCCAATCATAAAAAGAATGAAGATAATTATGAAAATCCATGTTTGTCTCACTTAATGGACAAACTTTGAGCCTTAGAAAATTAAAGGGATGAAAGGCTATTAATGCGAAGCCAAAGCACCAATGCCATGTATCCTAATGAGAAGAATGTGTTTATGGTGCCAATCATAAAAAGAATGTAGATTATTATGAGAATCCATATTTATCTCATTTGATGGAGAAGTATTGATTTTTTGAAAATAAAGGGATGAGAAACTTTTGTTGTGAAGCCAAACCATCGATATGATGTTTCCCAATGTGGAAAAAGTGCTTATATTGCTGAATCATAAAAAGAATTGAGATTATTGTGAGAATCTATTTTTGTCCCATTTGATGGATGAACTTTGACTCTTAGGAAAATTAAGGGAAGAAAAGCATTTAATGCAAGACCAAAGCATCAATATTTTGCACCCCAAAGAGAAGAATGTGCTATGGTACTCAATAAAAAAAAACAAAGATAATTATGACAATCCATGTTTCTCTCACTTAACGGACAAACTTTGAGTCTTAGGAAACTAAACGGATGAAAGGCTTTCAATGGGAAGCCAATGCATAAATACCATGTATCCCAATGAGTAAAATATGTTTATAGTGCCCAATCATAAAAAGAATGGAGATTATGATGAGAATCTATGCTTGTCTCATTTGATCTATTTTTGTCCCATTCGATGGATGAACTTTGAATCTTAGGAAAATTAAGGGAAAAAAGCATTTAATGCAAAACCAAAGCATCAATCTTTGCACCCTAAAGAGAAGAATGTGCTTATCATGCTCAATCATTAAAAAAAATAAAGATAGTTATGACAATCCATGTTTCTCTCACTTAATGGATAAACTTTGAGTCTTAGGAAATTAGACGAATGAAAGGCTTTCAATGCGAAGCTAATTCATAAATACCATGTATCCAAATGAGTAAAATATGTTTATGGTGCCCAATCATAAAATGAATTGAGATTATGTTGAGAATCTATGCTTGTCTGATTTTATAGAGGAACTTTGACTCTTAGGAAAGTTAAAGGAAGAAAAGTAGTTATATGAAACCAAAGCGTTAATATTCTATATCCCAAAAGAGAGAACGTGTATATGTCAACCAATCACAAAAAAATTAAGATTATTATAAGAATTAATGTTTATCTCATTTGATGGATGAACTTTGATTTTTAAAAAAATAGAGAGAGGAAAAGTTATTAATGCAGAGGAAAAGCATCAATAACCTGTACCCCAATAAGGAGAATGTGTTTATGGTGCCTAATCACAAAAAAATGGAGATTGTTTAGGGAATCCATGTTTGTCTTATTTGATGGATGAACTTTGATTCTTAGGAAAATTAAAATGAGGAAAAGCATTTAAAGTGAAACAAATGCATCAATATCATGTATCGTGATGAGTAGATTGTGTTTATGGCGCCCAATCACAAAAAGAATAGAGATTATTATAAGAATCCATGTTTGTCTCATTTGATAGATGAACTTTGATTCTTCAAAATATAAAGGGGAAAAGCCTTTACTACGAAGACAAAGAATCAATATCGTGTATCCCAAAGAAAAAAATGTGTTTATGGTGCACAATTATAAAAAGAATGGTGATTATTAAGGGAATTCATGTTTGTTTATTTGATGGACGAACTTTGATTCTTAGGAAAATGAAAGGAGGAAAAGCTTATGTCATGAAACCAATGCATCAATGTCAGGAATCATAATGAGGAGAATATGTTTATGGTGCCCAATCACAAAAAGAATAATGATTATTATGAGAATCCATGTTTGGCTCATTTGATAGATGAACTTTGATTCTTAGGAATATAGTGGGAGGAAAATCCTTTAATACGAAGACAATGCATGAAAATCATGTATCCCAATAAGGAGAATGTGTTTATGGTGCCCAATCATAAAAAATGGAGATTATTTAGGGAATTCATGTTTGTCTCATTTAATGGATCAACTTTGATTCTTAGGAAAATGGAGGGAGGAAAAGCTTTTAAAGTGAAACCAAAGCACCAATATTGTGTATCCAAATGAGGAGAATGTGTTTATAGTGCCTTATCACAAAAAGAATGAAGATTATTATGAGACACCATGCTTTTCCCATTTAATGGACCAACTAAGTCTTTTAGTAAAATTGAGGGAAGAAAAACATTTAATGTGAGGCCAAAGTAGCAATATCGTGTGTCCAAATTAAGACAATGTGTTTGTGGTGCTGAATCCTAAAAAGAATAGAGATTTTCATGAGAATCAATGTTAGTGTTATTCGATGGATGAACATTGATTCTTATGAAAATGAAGGGACGCAAAGCTTTTAATGCGAAGCCAAAGCAACAATCATACTTCCTAATGAGGAAAAAGTGTTTATCATGTCCAATCACAAAAAGAATGGAGATTACTATGAGAATCCATGTCTACCTTATTTGATGGACGAATATTGATTCTTATGAAAATGGAGGGATGACAAGCTTTAAATGTGAAGCCCAACCATTAATATCATGTTTCCCAAGATGAAGAATATGTTTATTGTGCCGAATCACAAAAAGATGGAGATTATTGTGAGAATTCATGTTTGTCCCATTTGATGGATGAACTTTGACTCATAGGAAAATTGAGGGAAGAAAAGCATTTAATTTGAAACCAAAGCATCAATATTATGTATTCTAAATAGAAAATTTTGTTTATGGTGCCCAATCACAAAACGAATGGAGATTATTAGGGGAATTCATGTTTATCCCATTTGATGGATGAACTTTGATTCTTAAGAAAATGGAGGGAGGAAAAGTTTTTAATGCGAAACCAAAGCATCAATATCATGTACCCAAATGAGGAGAATGTGTTTTTGGTGTCCAATCACAAAAGGAAGGCAGATTATTATAAGAATCTATGTTTGTCTCATTTGAAAGATAAACCTTAATTCTAAGGAAAAAGGCAGGAGAAAAAGCTTTTAATGTGAAACCAAAGCATCAATATTATGTATCCTAATTACTTAAATGACTTTATGGCACCCAATCACAAAAAAAAAATAGAGATTACTATAACAATCCACATTTGATTCATTTGATGGATGAGCTTTGGCTTTTAGGAAAATTAAGGGAAAAAGAGCATTTAATGCGAAACCAAAGCATCAATATAGTGTATCCCAAAAGGGAGAACGTGTTTATGGTGCCTAATCAACCAAGGAAAAGAGATTATTATGAGAATCTATGTTTGTCTCATTTGCTGGACAAACTTTGATGCTTGGGAAAATGGAAGAATAAAAAGTTTTTAATGCAAAGCCAAAGCATCAATAACTTGTATCCTAATGAGAAAAATGTTTTTGTTGTGTCCAATTAGAAAAAATGAATGTTTAGGGAATCCATGTTTGTCTCATTTGATGGACGAACTTTGACTATTAGGAAAATAAAGGGAGGAAAAGCTTTTAACATGAAACCAATGCATCAACATCATGTATCCTGATGAGCAAAATGTTTTTATGGTGTTCGATCACAAAAAGAATGGAGATTATTATGAGAGTCCATGTTTGTCTCATTTGATAGACGAACTTTGATTCTTTGCAATATGGAGGGATGAAAAGCTTTTAATGGAAGCTAAAGCATCAGTATCATGTTCTCCAGTGAAGAGAATGTGTTTAGGGTGCCCAATCACCAAAAAAAAGGAGATTATTGAGAGAATCAATCAATGTTTGTCTCATTTGATGGATGAACTTTAATTCATACAAAAAAGGAAGGATGAGAAGCTTTTAATGTGAAGCCAAAGCATCAATATCATGTTTCCCAATATGGAGAGTGTTTATGGTGCCCAATCACAAAAGGAATGAAGATCATTGTGAGAATCCATGTTTATCTCATTTGATGGATGGACTTTGACTCTTTGGAAAATTGAGGGATGAAAGGCATTTATTGTGAAACCAAAGCAACAATATTATGCATCCCAAAAAAGAGAATGCATTTTTAGTGCCTAATCATAAAAAAATGGTGATTATTGTGAGGATCTACATTTGTCTCACTTGTTGGATGAACTTTGACTCTAAGGGAATTTGAGGGATGAAAAGCTCTTAATGCGAAGCGAAAGCATCAATATCATGTATCCCAATGAGAAGAATGTGTTTATGGTGCCCAATCACAAAAAAATAGAGATTATTTTGAGAATTCATGTTTGTCTCATTTGATGGATGAATTTTGACTCTTAGGAAAATTCAAGCAAGAAAAGCATTCAATGCGAAACGAAAATGTTCTGTATCCCAAAGAGGAGAATGATTTTATGGTGTCCA
Source organism: Adansonia digitata (assembly GCA_029448705.1). NCBI lineage: Eukaryota > Viridiplantae > Streptophyta > Magnoliopsida > Malvales > Malvaceae > Adansonia > Adansonia digitata. The sequence goes on along the minus strand of JAQSVH010148863.1, from coordinate 12,618 downwards.
ATCACAAAAGGAATGGAAGATTATTATGAGAATCCATGTTTGCCTTAATTGATGGACGAACTTTGGTTCTTAGGAAATGGGGGGAGGAAAAGCTTTTAATGCGAGACAAAAGCAACAGTATCGTGTCTCCAAATGAGGAGATTATGTTTATGGTGCACAATAAAAAAAGGGAGATTATTATAAGAATCTATATTTGTGTCCTTTGATGGAAGAACGTTGATTCTTATGATAATCTAAGAATAAAAAGCTTTCAATGCGAAGCCAAAGCATCAATATCATGTTTCCCAATGCTGAGAATGTGTTTATGGTGCCAATCACAAAAAGAATGTAGATTATTGTGAGAATCCATGTTTGTCTCATTTAACGGATGAGTATTGATTTTTGAAAAATTAAGGGATGAAAAGCTTTTATTGTGAAGCCAAACCATCAATATCATGTCTCCCAATATGTAGAAAGTGTTTATGTTGCCCAAGCACAAAAAGAGTGGAGATTATTGTGAGAATCTAGTTTTGTTCCATTTGATGGATGAACTTTGACTCTTAGGAAAATTGAATGAAAAAAATCATTTAATGTGAAACCAAAGCATCAATATTGTGTATCCCAATAGACAAACATCGTGCCCAATCACAAAAAGGATGGATATTATGATGAGAATCTATGTTTGCTTCATTTGATGGATGAACTTTAACTCTTAGGAAAATTAAAGGAAGAAAAGCTTTTAATGCGAAACTAAAGTGTCAATATTGTGTATCCCAAAGAAAAGAACATGTATATGCTGACCAATCACAAAAAAACTAGGGATTATTGTAAGAATCAATGTTTGCCTCATTTGATGGATGAACTTTGATTTTTAGAAAAATAAAGGGTGGAAAAGCTATTAATTGAAAACCAAAGCATCAATAACATGTATCCTAATGAGGAGAATATGTTTGAATTGCACAAAAAATGTAGATTGTTTGGGGAATCCATGTTTGTCTCATTTAATGGATGAACTTTGATTCTTAGGAAAATGAAAAGAGGATAAGCTTTTAATGTGAAACCAATGCATCAATATCATGTGTCTTGATGAGGAGAATCTGTTTATGATCCCCAATCACAAATAAAATGAAGATTATTATGAGAATCCATGTTTGTCTCATTTGATAGATGAACTTTGATTCTTCAAAATATAGAGGGAGAAAAAGCCTTTAATGCAAAGTCAAAGAATCAATATCATATATCCTAATGAAGAGAATGTGTTTATGGTGCATAGTTACAAAAAGAATGGTGATTATTAAGGGAATTCATGTTTGCCTCATTTGATGGAAGAACTTTGATTCTTAGGAAAATGAAGGGAGGAAAAGCTTATGTCATGAAACCAATGCATCAATATCATGAATCACGACAAAGAGAATGTGTTTATGGTGCCAATCACAAAAAGAATGGAGATTATTATGAGAATCCATGTCTGTTTCATTTGATAAATGAACTTTGATTCTTAGGAATATGAAGGGAGGGAAAGCCTTTAATGCGAAGACAAAGCATGAATATCGTGTATCCCAATAAGGAGACTGTGTTTATACTGCCCAATCACAAAAAAAATAGAGATTATTTGGGAAATCCATGTTTGTCTCATTTGATGTATGAACTTTGATACCTAGGAAAATAGAAGGAGGAAAAGATTTAAAAGCAAAACCAAAGCACCAATATTATGTATCCAAATGAGGAGTATGTGCTTATGGTGCCCAATCATGAAAGAATGAAGATTATTATGAGTGTCCATGCTTGTCCCATTTGATGGATAAACTGTGTCTCTTAGGAAATTTGAGGGAAGAAAAGCATATAATGTAAGACCAAAGCATTAACATTATGTATCCCAAAGAAGAGAATGTGTTTATGGTGCACAATTACAAAAAGAATGGTTATTATTAAAGGAATTCATGTTTGTCTCATTTGATGGACGAAGTTCAATTTTTAGGAAAATGAAGGGGGGAAAGTTTTATGTCTTGAAACCAATGCATCAATATCATGAACCACGACGAGGAGAATGTGTTTTTGGTGCCCAATCACAAAAGGAATATAGATTATTATGAGAATCCATGTTGGTCTCATTGATGGATGAACTTTGATTTATAGGGATATGGAAAGAGGAAAAGCCTTTAATGCGAAGAAAAAGCATGAATATTGTGTATGCCAACGAGAAGAATGTGTTTATGGTGCCTAGTCACAAAAAAATGGTGATTATTTGGGGAATCCACATTTGTCTCATTTGATGGATGAACTTTGATTCTTAGGAAAATAAAGGGATGAAAAGCTTTTAATGTGAACCCAAAGCATCAATACCAAACTTCCCAATGAAGAGAATGTGCTTATGGTGCCCACTCACAAAAAAAATAAAGATTATTATAAGAATCCATGCTTGCCTCATTTGATGGATAAATATTAATTCTTATGAAAATAGAAGGATGACAAGCTTTAAATGTGAAGCCAAACCATCAATATCATGCTTCCCAATATGGGGAATGTCTTTATGGTGCTGAATCACAAAAAGAATAGAGATTATTGTAAGAATCCATGTTTGTCCCATTTGATGGATAAACTGACTCTTAGGAAAATTGGAGGAAGAAAAGCATTTTAATTCAAAACCAAAGCATCAATATTATGCATCCCAAAGAGAAAAATATGTTTATATGGCCTAATCACAAAAGAATGAAGATTATTAAAGGAATTCATGTTTATCCCATTTAATGGATGAACTTTGATTCTAAGGAAAATAGAGGGAGGAAAAGTTTTTAATCTGAAATCAAAGCATCAATATTGTGTATCCAAGTGAGAAGAATGTGTTTTTGGTGTCCAATCACAAAAAAAGGCATATTATTATAAGAATCCATGTTTGTTTCATTTGAAAGATGAACTTTGATTATAAGGAAAATGGTAAGAGAAAAAGCTTTTAATGTGAAACCAAAGCATCAATATTGTGAATCCAAACGACAAAAAAAACTTTACGGTGCCCAATCATAAAAAATTAGAGATTATTATAACAATCCATGCTTGTTTCATTTGATGGAAGAACTTTGACTCTTAGGAAAATTGAGGGAAGAAAAGCATTTAATGTGAAACCAAAGCATCAATATTGTGTATCCCAAAAAGGAGAACGTGTTTATGGTGCCTAATCACTAAAGAAATGAAGGTTATTATGAGAATCTATGTTTGTTTCATTTGCTGGACAAACTTTGATTCTTGGGAAAATAAAAGGATGAAAAGTTTTAATGTGAAGCCAAAGCATCAATATCTTGCATCCCAATGAGGAGAATGTGTTTGTTATGCCCAATCAAAAAAATAGAGATTGTTTGCGGAATCCATGTTTGTTTCATTTGATGGACAAACTTTGATTCTTAGGAAAATAAAGGGAGGAAAAGCTTTTAATGTCAAACCAATGCATCAACATCATGTATCCTGATGAGGATAATGTTTTTATTATGCTTGATCATGAAAAGAATGGAGATTATTACGAGAGTCCATGTGTCTCATTTGATGGATGAACTTTGATTCTTTTGAATATAGAGGGATGAAAAGCTTTTAATGTGAAGCCAAAACATCAATATCATGTTCCCTAGTGAGGAGAATGTGTTTAGGGTACCTAATTACAAAAAAACTAAAGATTATTGTGAGAATCAATGTTTGTCTCATTTAATGGACAAATTTGATTCATACAAAAATGGAGGGATGAAAAACTTTCAATGTGAAGCCAAACCATCAATATCATGTTTCCCAATGTGGAGAATGTTTATGGTGCCCAATCATAAAATGAATGTAATTATTGTCAGAATCAATGTTTAACTCATTTGATGGACGTACTTTGACTCTTAGGAAAATTAAGGAAAGAAAGGCATTTAATGCGAAACAAAAGCATAAATATTATGCATACCAAAGAAGAGAATGTGTTTATGGTGCCTAATCATAAAAAGAAGAAAGATTATTATGATGTCTCACTTATTGGATGAACTTTGACACTAAGGAAATTTAAGGGATGAAAAGCTTTTAATGCGAAACCAAAGCATCAATATCTTGTATCCCAATGAGAAGAATGTGTTTATGGTGCCCAGTCACAACAAGAATGGAGATTATTTTGAGAATCCAAGTTTAACTTATTTTATGGACAAACTTTGACTCTTAAGAAAATTGAGGAAAGAAAGGCATTTAATGAGAAACGAAATTATCAATATTCTGCATCTTGAAGAGGAGAACGTGTTTATGGTGTCCAATCACAAAAAGAAAAAAGATTATTATGAGAATCCATATTTGTCTCATTTGATGGATGAACTTTGGTTTTGAAGAAATGGGGGGAGGAAAGGAAAAGCTTTTACTACGAGATCAAAGTAGCAATATCATGTATCCAAATGAGGAAAATATTTTTACGGTGCACAATTAAAAAAAGAATAGAGATTATTATTAGAATCCATATTGGTGTCTTTTGATGGATGAACTTTGATTCTTATGAAAATGGAGAGATGAAAACTTTCAATGTGAAGCCAAAGCATCAATATCATGTTTCCTAACGAGGAGAATGTGTTTATGGTGCCCACTCACAAAAAGAATGTAGATTATAATGAGAATCCATGTTTATCTCATTTGATGAATGATATTGATTTTTAAAAAATGAAGCGATGAGAAGCTTTTATTATTAAGCCAAACCATCAACATCATGTTTCCTAATATGGAGAAAATGTTTATGTTAACCAATCACAAAAACAATGGAGATTATTGTGAGAATCTATTTTTGTCTCATTTAATGGATGAACTTTGACTCATAGGAAAATTGAGTGAAGAAATGCATTTAATGCAAAACCAAAGCCTCAATATTGTGTATCCCAAAGAGAAGAATGTGTTTATGGTGCTTGATCATAAAAAGAATGAAGATAATTATGAAATTCCATGTTTGTCTCACTTGATGGACAAACTTTAAGTCCTAAGAAATTGGAGGAATGAAAGGCTTTTAATGCGAAGCCAAAGCATCAATACCATGTATCCCAATGAGGAAAATGTATTTATGGTGCCCAATCACAAAAAGAATGTAGATTATTGTGAGAATCCATGTTTCTCTCTTTTGATGGACGAGTATTAATTTTTCAAAAATGAAGGGATAAGAAGCTTTTATTGTGAAGCAAAACCATCAATATTATGTTTCTCAATATGGAGAAAGTGTTTATGTTGCCCAATCACAAAAAAATGGAGATTATTGTGAGAATCTATTTTTATCCTATTTGGTGGATGAACTTTGACTCTTAGGAAAATTGTAGGAAAAAACATTTAATGTGAAACCAAAGCATCAATATTATGTATATCAAAGAGAAGAATGTGTTTATGGTGCCCAATATAAAAAGAACGAAGATAATTATGAGAATCCACGTTTGTCTCACTTGACGGACAAACTTTGAGTCTTAGGAAATTAAAGGAATAAAAGGCTTTTAATGCGAAGCCAAAGTATCAATACCATGTATCCCAATAAGGAGAATGTATTTATAGTGCCCAATCACAAAAAGAATGGAGATTATGATGAGAATCTATGTTTGCCTCATTTGATGGAAGAGCTTTAACTCTTACAAAAATTAAGGGAAGAAAAGCATTAAATGCAAAACCAATTTGTCAATATTGTGTATCCCAACAAAGAGAATGTGTGTGTGCTGGCCAATCCTAAAAAGAATGGAGATTACTGTAAAAGTCAATGTTTGTCTCATTTGATCGATGAACTTTGATTTTTAGGAAAATGAAAGGAGGAAAAGCTATTAATACGAAGCCAAAGCACCAATATTATGTATCCATAGGAGGAAAATGTGTTCATGATGCCTAATCACAAAAAGAATAAAGATTATAATGAGAATCCATGCTTGTCCCCTTTGATGGACAAACTATCTCTTAGGAAAATTAAGGGAAAAAAGTATTTGATGCGAGACCAAAGCATCAATATTGTGTATCCTAAAGAAGAAAATGTGTTTTATAGTGCCCAATCACAAAAGAAATTATGAGTATTATGAGAATCCATGTTTGTCTCATTTGATAAGATGAACTTTGATTCTGTGGAAAATGGAGGGCAAAAAAGCTTTTAATGTGAGACCAAAGCAGCAATAGTGTGTCCAAATAAGAGAATATGTTTGTGGCATCGAATCCTAAAAAGAATAGAGACTATTACGAGAATTAATGTTTGTATCATTCGATAGACAAACATTGATTCTTATAAAAATGGAGGGATGAAAAGCTTTTAATGCGAAGCCAAAGCATTAATATCAAGCCTCCTAATGAAGAGAATGTGCTTATGGTGCCCAATCACAAAAAAAATGGAGAATATTATAAGAATCCATGTTTGCCTAATTTGATAGACGAATATTGATTCTTATGAAAATAGAGGGATGGCAAGCTTTAAATGTGAAGCCAAACTGTCAATATCATGTTTCCTAATATAGAGAATGTGTTTATGGTGCCGAATCACAAAAAGAATAGAGATTATTGTGAGAATCCATATTTATCCCATTTGATGGTTGAACTTTGACTCTTAGGAAAATTGAGGGAAGAAAAGCATTTAATTTGAAACCAAGGCATCAATATTGTGTATCCCAAAGAGAAAAATGTGTTTATGGTGGCCAATCACAAAAAAAAAAAAATAGTTAAGGGAATTCATGTTTATCTCATTTGTTGGATGAAATTTAATTCTTAGGAAAATGGACGGAGTATAAGTTTTTAATGTGAAATGAAAGCATCAATATCATGTACCCAAATAAGGAGAATGTAATTTTGGCGTCCAATCACAAAAATGAGGTAGATTATTATAAGATTCCATGTTTGTCTCATTTGAAAGATGAACTTTGATGCTAAGGAAAATGGTGGGAGAATAAGCTTTTAATGTGAAACC
>JAQSVH010148539.1:0-23548 GCA_029448705.1 Adansonia digitata | reverse complement strand
TTTTTTTCTTCACATATACAACAGTTTTATCATTTTTTTTTTACATAAAGAAACCTCTAAGTTTCAATTTCATGCAACTTTTTTTTAATTCTAATTTTTACTGTTTGAGTTTAGACAGAAGTGGTAAATTATAAAAGGCATTATATTTTAATAATATAAATTTAGAGAATTTTAAGCAATAAATCTTATAATAATCATTTTATTTATTAAATTGAATGACCGTAGAAGCCTAAAATTAAATTGAATTATCATTTTAATCTTTTTTTGAATATCACATTTTTTTTATTAATTAAATTTACATGGTAAATCTATTAATTATTTATAATTCGTCTTACATATAAAAGACTATATATTAAAATTTAATTAATAATTAAATTCTTTTCAATCAACTTAAAACTTTTAACGTAATAAATCACCCAACTTTAAACAAAACTAATTTAACACTTTTAAGTCCATGAATTGGAAGTGAAATTTGTTCAGTCGGTCCAATTCTTAACTTTGTAGCAGGCTGTGATTAACCTGGCAGAAGAATTCCTTTCACTTTTCCAAAATTAACGATGTCAACATCGACATTCGACAGCAGTTCTTTAAAACAGAATATATTAAAATTCAAAAAAATAATTAATTTTTCAAACGGTGAGAGGCTTTTTTTCTTTTTTTTCAAAACAAAAAGACGGGTAATTTTAATAAATAAAATTAGTTTTTATTATATATAAATAGCTTTTTGTTAGTAGGTAGTTTTAAACAAGTAGGTATAATCTAAAAATAAATTAATATATAAAATGTCACTATTTTTAGTTTATCATTTAATTTTATTTTAGTTTTATGGTAAAATGAATGATTGCAATTGTGTAATAAATGCTATTATGATCAATTATATTTAATATCGATAATAAATATCAATCATAAAAAAGCTAAAAGTACAAAATAAATATCGTTATATTGTATTACAACTATTATTTGAATTCTTAAGTGACTGCAATTCTTTTCATTTTTGTAAGATTAGAACTTTGACAATAATTTTCTAGGTTGCATTCCTAATTTCCCTAAACAAAATGTTCCATATTGCTCTCGATTCCCGTTCACAAATCAAAAGGCAATTAATATATCCTTTTCTACTTTCTAGTATGTCACGAGATTAGATCATAAGCAAAGGCTTTCGCAAAGAGGCATGGATCTTCCTTAACTTATGGCAACCGAGAATTGCTATGTCATTGACAAGAAATTTCTTTGAAGTTTCACCCAACGCGAAATTTTTGTGAATCATAAAACAAAGAAATTTTGGGTGCCCGTATGTGCTAGTTGAATTCTAGTTGCAATTGCACGAATGAAGAAACTAAACAAGTAAAATTATCACAGACATGACTTCACCCCCTCTTAATGGAGATAAAGCCGAATTAAGCAGATAAGGACGGACGCAAAATTCCAGCGAATCATAGCAAGAGTTTGTCACTTCCTTCAAAAAGGTTGGTCTTTTTAAACAGAACTTGCTCGAAATTGCTTTGGTTATCTGTTTCTGCTTGTGCTTCGAATTGTTGTTTTTTTTTTTTTTTTTCCTCCAATGACCTTGCAAAATCTAATCTCGAACTCCTTAATGATAATAAAGAAATAAGCAAAAAATGAAAGAAAGAAAAGAAAAATAGAAATAATGGGTTACTTTAATTAAAGTACAATTATAGATCTACTGATCAGACAAGGAGCGTGGATATGTTCTTTCTTTTGGTCATCTTTCCTCTTCTTTTTCTGTTCATTTCCCCTTTTTCTTATTGGGTTGTGATGTTTACTCTTTTCTGGGAAGGGGAACTTTTTAGACTTTCATGTGCCTGCCTGCCTCTATCACATTCGAACATGGTAGTGGATATATGATATATCATCTCTACACACCAAAGACAAAGCAACTAAAAAAGTGTTGGATACCTTCGACTAGGAGTGCATGGTTTTGTATCGTTAACCTTGAGCCGAAGGGAGACACATCACTCGCCAGTTCCATTTTTAGGTCTGGTTCTCTTTTATTATTTTTTAACATAATTTCAATGATCATTCATAAGTATTAACTTTTATAATTAATATATAAATTAAAAAATAGTTAATACAAAAGAAATGAACTGAATTTTATCCCCGGCTTTCAATGGATTTAAAGCATAGAATTTCTATGCCTTGTATGGCTGAAAGGCACTGTGGGGAGAGAAAAACAAACAAAAAGTGACCAAAAGGAAGTTATAAGTGGTAGCATGTCACTCACTAGAAAGAATATTAAAGATAACAGATGTGCTATTTACAACAAAAAAAGCAACTCTGAATTGACATATGCTTTGCAAGGAAGGATCTAAATCGCCATGGTCTTTCTTATGCTATTTCTTTTCCTTTTTTTTCTAAAATTTATTTAGTAAAAAATGGAAAACATAAATAAAATGAGAAATTTAAAAAGCTATCATCAAAAACCCTAATCATCAATGGTTGGGTTGTTGGGACCACCCTCCATTTTGAGCATCTTTTGATCCATACAACCCAATAGAAATTTCCATCAAAGTTTAAATAGTGATTGGCTTAAGAAACAGACCATGTGAAGTGGGGAGACTTATCTTTAAATCCAAAAAGAGAAGTTTGCCTGGACAAGTCCAAAAGTCAAAGAATCAAATCCAAAAGATGGAAAGTCCTTTGCTTTATCAAAGGAACCAACGTGCAATCAATAACATTGTAGCCTTCATTTCACGTAAGCAACAAAAACAAAGATCTAATGCAACAGATAAATGAATCGAAATTACGGAGATCAGCATGAGGGAACTGACAGGGGCCTGTCTCTCCTGTTGGACAAAGTATCTATGGTTTTTTCTCTTATGAAAAATTATAACCTAGGGATTCAATCTGTTCAAGACCATGCAATTCGTCTACTCTAACAAGTATGATCTAATCAGAATTGGATTTGAACATATATTTTTATGATTCCGGGTCGATTGAGTCAAATTAATATTTAAATAATAAAAATATTTTTATTTAAATTTAATAAAAAATTAAATAAATATTGGAATAAAATGTTTTTATATTTTATTTTTTGATAGTAAAACGGCTTATGGACCAGGTCATAATTTAAAACTTTAGATTTGAACAACATATATATATGTGATGGATTTTTGTATTGATAATGTTTTGGATTTGGAATGATATATCTTCAATTCCTCATCAAAACAACATCTTCCCAATGGGATAATGTTTTTATTTTGCAGCGTGTGGACGCTTGCATTTGGTTCGTAACGGATTCTCCGCAAACTCACTCCACAATTATAGTTCTCTGTCTCGACTTTCTTGTACATTAGAAAATTAATCGACCTAAATATATATACATAACAGTTCTAAACAGTGGTTTCTTCCGACCAAGTTGATAGATTGAACTTGGGTTCTTCAATTTTTAGCCTAAGCAATGCTTGTATATAATACTGTTTGTCTACAATTCACACAAGGTATGACCTCTAAGATACATTATAGTGGCTGTTTGAGGCATAATGATATCTACATCTCATCTCCCACTCCCACATAGAAGTTAAATTGACTTTGAGTTTAAAAAAACAAAGAGAGACATATATTAAACGTTGGTAACTCAAATTAGATAATTAAGTTTTGGGGTTCTTATATATAAATATATATTCTACTTTACTAAGACCATCACTTATTTCACATTTTTTTTAATTATTATTTTTTAATTATTTATTATATCTTAAGTGATATGTGTTATCTTGCTAACTCTGTTTGTAACTCTAATATTTTTAGAGCTGATAAATATGATAGTTTCTCCTTTTAAGTGAACATGAAAAATAACAAGAGCTTGTTTTTCTAGAAAACGTCATTTTAGTGGTTAAGGTAGGTGCTGGCTGGTGCCTGACGGGTGAGGCCCGTAAATCCCATTTCGGTAATGGGATTTGTGTGTGGCATTTCATGCAAAGAGATTTATTACTTTCTCCAAAAAGAAAATGAAAAAGGTTTCCTTAGGTCCGCAAGTGGAAAGCCAGTCTTAGGCCCATTTTCATTAAATTGAGAGGTTCATTTATCTAAAACACCAAGTTTGGTGATTATTCAGGGGGGCCTTAGATTGTGATCTTGGGCCATCCATGAAAAGAAATAATAATAATAATAATTATGCGTGGTCAAAGACCCATCTTGCCTTCTTGTGAGTTGTCACAAGCGTAGCAATTGCTATTGTTTAGACAATTATTTTCTGCCTTTTTTTTATTTTTTATTTTTTATCTTTGAAAGAAACATGCTTATGAAATTATTGAGATGCGTTTTCAACAAATTTAAATTCAATTAGATGTTATGTTAGAGTTGAGTTTTAAAATCAAATCCAACATTTAATCTTCGCAAAATTAGAGACGTGTGTACATGGTACAAATCCGAATGACAAATCTAAATGAAATCTATCTATAATACTTGAGTTCCGACTTAAAATATTTAGAAAATTATTTTTTTAATTAACATTTTTAAATTATCTGTTAAATTTAAATTTTAATAAATAATTAATAATAAAAATAAAATTAAAATATTACCATTTGAATTAACAAATCTTTAGTAAAATATTCCACTTCCATTATTTTTAATGTAACGCAAAATTCAATAAATATGAAGTACATAGTTTTTTTTTCAATTTAATATTGAGTGATATAATATAATTATAAATTTAATCTTAAAAAGAAAACTCAAAAAAATTTCGTATTTTAATTTCATTAAATAAAATTGGCAGGAATAATGTTATAAATGAACAGAGCATTCGATAAACAGTTTGATTTTTGTTTATTAATCATGCTAAATAAAACAAATATGAATAAAATTTTAAGGTTCATTTATCAAACGAATGAACTTGAAATAATATGTTTACTTCATTTATGTTTTCAAGCAAGCTTATTTATGAATCGTTTAAAAATCATTTAAAACTTTTTATTGATTGATTATAATATAATTAATAATGTTATTATTTATGTTTTATTTTATTTTATTTATAATATAATTAATCATGTTAATATTTTATTATTTTATATTTTAAACTAAGAAACATGCTTATTTGTTTGTTTATTACTCATAAACAGATTTTTAATTATTCACGAACATGTTCGATTATATATTCATGAACATGTTCATTTAGTGTTTGTGATGCAAGTCCATTAATTTAAATGAAAGTATGAACATATTTAATTTTAAATGAATAAAGCTTTAACATAATTTTGAAATTTTTAACGAACACGAATTAAACATAACAGACTCAAACATAAATAAACAAACACGAATAAAAGTCTACTCATTCAAATTCGATTCATTTACAACCCTAGGTAGGAAGAGAGATTATGGAATGTTATGCCATCTACACGTATGTACAATTGATATTGAGTTGATAAGTTTGCGCGATGTTAATTGTAATTAATTTTAAACACGTATGATTCATGAATATATATTAATATTTTAATAAATTTATGTGGCATATAAATTTTAAATTAAGCAACAATGAAAAATATGATTTCAAATTCTTTTGTTTGGATTTTGGATACCTTAGCTCAGCATTAAAAGAAATCACATATTGGATGGAAGAATGCTACTATCATCGTGACCAAAAAAAAATGTCATCAAGTTTTAAGAGAACCTATAGTATAATATATTGAATCCAATAATCTTTTAATAAAAGTTAATAATGTTTTTTACTTCAAATAATGAAAATTTTCTACATCTTAAATCAATCCTCTGCTCATGTTTATTTATTTATTTATTTTTGATTCCATTTATATTTGGTTTGTCTTCGTAAAAAAATTTTAACGTTATATTCGAACTTGATTCATTTATTAACAAGTATGTTAGGGCTCAGATAATCTAAATTAAATAAAATTATTCGTTAATGTTAAATGAATATGTTCTTAAATAAATAATTCAATATGTTTAAAACAATTAAATTTTGTATGAACAATAAACAACCAAACAAATAAGCTAACTATTAACTCAAACTCGCAACAGCAGCATTTCATACATCAAGAGCATTTCCAAAAACAAATATAATAAAAGATTTCGTAAACACTCTATTGTAAAGAGCATTTCCAAAAATAAAAGTAATAGAAAAGCGTCCATACCATTGAACTATTAAAAAAACTTTATAAACATCTAATATAAACAACATCCAAAAATAAAATACAATAAAAAGACAAGAAATGCTATTTCATCAAACTCCATGTTTGCTATCACGCAAAACAAGAACCGCCATTCCATATTTGGAACCTTTTTGAAAACAAGGATGATATAAATATATATATATATATATATATAACGTCTCGTAACGTTCTTCCAACGAAAGAAATAGTGATAGACGCGAAAAAGGACAAGAACCATTGATAGAACCATTGAACATAAGTATACATTACCATGTTTATAATTAAAAGCTAATTACTGATTTTTATACTGTAATCTGTAAGTTGAAAGAAACCCAAAAATGTCGAATTCATACTACATATATTGAAATACAAATTTGGGCATTGTGTTTGTCATATCTTCAATTTCTTATTGATAAGTCAAGAGATAATAAAGAAGAAGAGAACATAATATATATATATATATATATATAAAGCAAAAGCATAGCATCAAGAAGGGCAAGTAAGAGATTCAAATACTAAAAGCTCTAGCATCATGCTAGGATTCTGGACAACTTTTCATCACTGCATGAAAGAAAAGTAGCATTAGTACTATTTGAGACTTCATTTGTACTAATATTAAACCTTTTAATTAAGTTGGTTCATAAGTTAACCAAACACTAACTCAATTGAAGAAATATTAAAATAATTTTAAATAATAGTATTAAAGGCATTTAAAAAAAATTACTCGAATTTATAAAATTTATCTACTTCTTAAAAAATAACACACTTCTTAAAAAAAATACTCAGATTTAATCTGATAAAGTACAAAAAAGACCTTGTGGTTTAAAGTTAATAACACTTAGCACCTTGTATTTTAAAAACTGACACTTACCTCTTATGTACTTTCGTTCCATCTAAAACCATTATAATGCCATTAAAAAATTAGGCAAAATGTTAATTTTGCCCATGTTAATAGATAAGAGGTTTCAGGATTTGGTTTTGAAATCTAAAAACCATTTAATTTTCATCTCAAAACTTGCCATTCACAAAATCAACTTAGTGAAGGCAATTAAGGTTTTAAAATCTATTTTTTAAATTTGATTTGTTCTGGCCACCCTTACCTAGGATTTCAAGCTATCTTTGGTGAGACATAAACCTTGAATTTCAAGCAAATTTTTTTTTTTTTTAATTTTCATTGCACTATATTTTACAAAAGAAGACGACAAAAGCATTGACCATTAAAGGGAGAGCCATATTAACTTGGTTGATTTAATCGCTGAGGTTAGGACAGATTTGAATGAGTCTACGACAAAAGCATTGACCATTAAAGGGAGAGCCATATTAACTTGGTTGATTCAATCGCTGAGGTTAGGACAGATTTGAACGAGTCTACAGTGTCCACAACCGTTAAGGAAGCAATTTTTTCAACTATTTATGTTTCTTTTAATTACCAAAAGTAAAATAATTTAAATGGGGTTTCTTATTTCCAATGCTGCTACTGTTATCAACTGCTCATTTCTTCTATCTCAACAAGCATCGGCCCTTGTGATTTTTAAAGGTACCTTCTTGATACGAAGCCTGTCATGAATAACGACACCCGAAACACAATTAGAGACCTAAGATCATTCTACGTTCAAATTTGAATGGAAAGACCGCGAGCCATTACCAATATCGAGGTCAGAACGTTGGTATGGTGAAGACGCCACAATCAATTATGGAAGGAATGATTGATAAGTCAGGGTGAAAGCCACGAAAAAATTTCAATAAATTCAAATATTTCTTCAAAAGAACCAAAAAGAAAACATATAACTCACAATTTTTTGAATAATGATCTTCCTTTTCCTTCTCCATAAATGCCTATTTATAGGTTGCACTATTTCAAAAAGTTCCTAAAATAGGACAAGGAGTAGACTTTATGGGTTGGGTCGAGTTAGGTTGGATTTGGGTCGAGCTTTAGCATAGTATTAATATTAAAAATGTTTGTCTAAGCATGGCCCAGCCCAAAATATGAGCCTCGAATTTTGCTTAAGCCCGCCTATATTTGTAAATAGACAGTCCAAGCTCGTTTAAGCCTGCCCATATTAAATTTATTCTTTATTAATTAATAATTTTCTTTTATTAAATTTACAAATATAAATAATTTAACTTAGTTTTTAAAGTTTACACTATAATATTATACATATATTGTTTATATGATAAAAATTACATAATACATAAAATATAAAATAAATATATATAGTGTAATAGTAAAATAGGTTAGGTTAAGCTGGGCTCAGGCTTTGAAAGTTGGAACCCAAGACCTGGCCCATTTTTTAATCGAGTCTAATTTTTTTATCCAAGCCTATTTTTTGGGCCTAATATTTTGATCCAAACCCTCCTAAATATCGGGCCCGACCCTTGAGTAGATCTATTAAGGAGACGATTAGCCCATTAAATAACTAGATTATTACAAAAGGTTCCTAAAATAACTTAAGGAGACAATCAGCCCATCAAATGGCTATTCACAAGCCTAGAAAGGAAATAATCAATTTATTAAATGATTGTTCACACAACTAAAACAAAAAAGGAAAGGTTGGCAAGCTCAGACAAAATAGAAGGAAAGTAAATAACTTTGGCACGCAAGCCTTTTAATCAATCTTAAAAATACTCCTAAGCACACCAATTTTAATTTGCTGAAATTGAGCTTAGCTTTTACCAGATTCTTCTAGAACTAGAATCATGTTGATGCATCATGGACCATGCTCAATTGGCCTCTATGCATTTGCTTGAGTCCAAACTTCTTGAATCAGCCCGTTAAGTGCATCTTTGAACTTTTTTGCTCATGCTCATGTAACCAGATGAATTGAAACTTAAACTAGATCCCTTGAAGTTGTGTCATGATATGCATTACTTTTTTCTTTTCTTTTCCCCTCTCTGGATTTATCTTTGTTGTGATTAATCTTTAATGTTTTATGTTTATTCATGGGTAAGTTTTCTTTCTTTGTTGATGGGGATTTGGAGTGGGATCTTGGGCTATTAAGGTTTGATATGATGTTATTTTATCATTTCTTTTAGATCAATAGTCATGTTCTGTGTCTTATTGTGCTTTCATTTTTCTTTTTTTCTTTTTTTTCTTACTTTAGATATGGATTTTATTTTCGTTTTATTGATGAATGCATTGATTGCTTTGGACTTTAATTTTGAAATGCAAGTTACAGTTAAATGATATTATAAAAGAAATTTCCTTTACTAGAATTTGATACACCCAGAAAAGTGGGTGATTTTCTTAAATAAATAATAAATTTAAAAAATTTTGGTAGTTTTTTTAAAATAAAAAAAGTGGAGAAGTTTTTTTCTTCATATAAAACATGGTAATTTTTAGTAAAAAAATAGTAGTTTTTTATTAATGGGTAATTTTAATATTAAATAAATAGTTTTTAAATATAAATAGGTAATTTTTTAAGAAGTTATTAATTTAAAAAAATTACAATAAAAAATTTGAAAGACATTTATACGTGTTAGCTCAAAGTAATGATTGAAATAAAAGGGACTGAATTGGTTTTTTTTTTTAAATTTGATCACAAATTGACCTTTTATGAGAAGTTGAAATAAAATGAAAGTTAAAAGGAGTTAAGAGTGAGTGAAACAAACAATCAATATATAGAGGTTTTGTCCTTGAACTCGGAGCCTATGTCCTCTCTTCTCGGCATTTCCTTACCAAGGTGATCCTCATAATTCACTAGTGAAATTGTTACCTTTGAGGCTGAAGTGTAACATTACAACTCTTTGTTTTTAGGCTTAGATAGAACTTTTCAATCCCCTTAAGAATTCTACCCCAAATTCTTAAGCGTTTTCACTCAATTTTCATACAACCCTTTTGTGATATGAATGAAGCATTTGCAAACAATTAGAACCTCTAGTATGTGGGTGTTTGCTAGAATTTGAGTATAAAATGGATGAGATACAAATAAACTTAAAGAATGAAGAATTTGAAGATTTTGAGCATTTGATGTCGAATGCTTGATTAATCTTGATATCTCACACCCCTTCAACTATTGGAAACCTCTATTTATAGCTTGAAATTGATTTATAGATATTGGGCATTAACGAGGCTGGTGGAGTACCCTTGTAGCCTTCATAAATGTTTGTTTCGGTTTAGACTCACGTTGTTGTATTGATACAATAGCAAGAGTATGAATACATAAATTTAAAAATGTGATTGTTACAAGTTGTTGTATCGATACATCAAGGTTGAGTATTGATATTCACCATATTGTATTTATACAGAGCCATTCATCTCGATACATTTGAAGATTTCAGCTAGACCTTAGCTACTACCAAACATTGTATCAATAACTATGGGTAAGTATCGATGCCCATTATATTGTATCAATACATGATGATGTATATCGATACATTCGAGGTTTTGAAGCTTTGAATCGATACTTTGATGCATTGTGTTGATACCTTAATTTAAAATCATTTGTAAAATGATTTTTCTTGGCTCGAATTTGACTTAAACTTATCTCAAAAATATTCTAACCATAAATATACATTTGGATCATATATTTTTGAGAAAATAAGAGTTATAAATTAAATTAATGTTTTTCAAAAATATTTTTTTAATTCAATTAAAGGAAAATACCAAGTTGAAAACAATTAAGTACAAGTTAATTTAGCTTAGTTTATTATTATATCAAAACCGAGATTAATTTAAAGCTAATAAAGCTAACAATCTCCTCATCTTTTATATAACAAAACTCAAGATAAATTTTCCTGTGAAAGACTCCTCCAAGAATATTTAATGAAATACTCCCTTCAATAAAAACAATGTTTTTAAAAGTTTTAAATTATGAAAATTGGGTCATTAGGAAAATTTAAAGCTACAACATTTTCAAGCATAATATTGTCCATGATTTTCACAAATCAAGCTATAACACGCAATGATGTAAAAGTGTTCAATATTTACTTAATCAACATGTTATTTGGTTCAAACAACATTCACGTTGTGTTCAAGACAGCATCGAACACTTTTCAAGTTCATAACAATACCATCATCATATTCAACATTTATCAAGTTTACAATAATATCAACATATCAATATATGCAACAAATATATTTGGCAAGTTTATAGCATTTCTCCCTCTTTTTATCAAAACATAAGAAAAATCAATTTAAAACACCGAAGAAAATTTAACCGTAATGTGCATAATCAAAGATAATTCATTAAGAATAAAGTGCAAAATATGTCTAAAAAAATTACCAAATTATTTCCAATGAAATGGACAGATTTTGAAAGATATAAAAAATAAAGTCCTAAAAACTTATAAGTGATCCTAAAATGAGTCTAATATGACTAAGCATCATCAGCCAAAGGATTTTCGGTGAGTAAAGAAGTAGGTGGAGGAGCTTAAGGAAAAGTAGCCAAAAAGATATCTTGGTCAATGCCCGATGATTGTGCTTAAGATTAAAAAAAAAAACTTCGATAGAATCAAAACATTGATCCCAAGAATTGAAATGCCACTCCCATGCATCAAGATGCCCCATAATGGAATCATATGTAGTTCGAATGTCCTTGGACATGAATGAGGAGGTGCTAGGAGCCGAGGGTGGAGAAAGCGCGTCATGCTCCATGTCATC
Organism: Adansonia digitata; assembly: GCA_029448705.1. Lineage (NCBI taxonomy): Eukaryota > Viridiplantae > Streptophyta > Magnoliopsida > Malvales > Malvaceae > Adansonia > Adansonia digitata. The sequence goes on along the minus strand of JAQSVH010148539.1, from coordinate 11,830 downwards.
ACCATCATGGTCATCAGGACCAGGGGCATTTGGCTGTGCAAGCAATGGAAGCGGTTGTCGACAGGCCTTAGGAACAAAATCAGCTCTTCGAATCTGATAACCGGTGAACCTCATGCATTTTCATCCAATATAATGATAGAAAGATACCATGATCCCGAGGCATAGGTAAGATCAGGACCTTGAGTTTCCAAGGCCATGTCGTGTTGAAGACTATGACAACCACAAACACAAAAAACAAGGTCAGCAAAGATAAAATGAGCAAGGTTTAGATGAGTACCAGTTTGAATCATCTATAGGCACAAATAGTCAGAGTCACTCATTAAAGTATGTAAAGGCTGAGCACATGAGAAATGATAAGATGAAAAAAGCGATCCATGGGAAGAAGGAGGGTGGCTTTGTTATTTAAAGTATGCAAGGTGATGGGTGTTAGATCTTCGTTGGTTATACTTTCATTTGGAAAAGCAAATGTGATTCTAATAGAAGCACAGTTGACTATAAGATCTTATCCCAAAAGATAGGATCGAATAGGAATAGCATAATCATGATCATCAATAACAAGAGAAGGTTGTTAAAGAAGTACGAACAAGGCTCTCATGAACTGAAACATTAAGAAAATGAAATTTGGTCTATTCGAAGGCATTAAAAGTTTGAAGGTAAGGAAAAACAATGGACCAAAGAAAAGAAAAGTCAATGACTTGACATTGTTGGATAGCCAAGCAGGCATAGATGGTATTAAATCGTTCATGAGCCCATGCATCTCGAAAACAAGAGTAAAAAAAGATTGATTTTAGGTCAGAAGTGGTTGGCGAGTGAAAAAAGTAAAAGCACAAGTAATAAGACCTTGTCGACTTGCGATTTATTTTGTTTTGGGATGCATGGTAGCCAGCTAAAATGGTTGGTGAATTTTGTCAAACAAGTGGTGATAGTCAGGATTGGAAGGAGGTTCAGACAATCAGATGATAGATGGATGTTGGTGAATTGATTGGAATGATTTGGAAGGAACCGAATAAAGTTGGAGTGGGTTCAGACAAAGTTTACTAGAGTGGTGTAGGTTGCCTAAAAGAGTGGGCAGGTAGATGATGCTATGAGCAGGTCAAATAGGTAAGATGGGTAACTATGGAGGGTTATTGAGGATTTTGGTCGAACAGGTCATGAGTAGAAGGCTTTAGTGGTAATATTCAATATATTTGGAGTGGTTTTTGAAACCTAATACAATAAGCACAGTAAGGAAGGATTAGGAATGAAAAATACTTGAAAATTTTGGGGAACTTTTGACAAATTTTGAGGGTTTTGAAGAAAAAATGGTTAGGATTTGAGTAATGGAAATTTTTTAATTTTAACGATTTTGAGTTCTAATAGAGTGAATTTTTTAAATAAATTGTGAATTTTATGATGAATGACTATTTTCGATCAAGAATATAAGGAAGGAATGAAGATTTAATAAAGTTTGTGATTAATTGATTGTGTTAAGGGAGACTGAGATGAACAGTGGCTTAGGCTTGATGAAAATGAGTTTGTGCGCGTCGGGATGGCCAAAATCAACAGTTGGTATTGATACAAACAGGGCAGTATCAATACAAAGAACAATTTTAGGTTTAGTATCGATACCATGAACTTAATCTCCAGATTGAAAATGATTTTTGGCTTGTATCAATACAAACAGCTCAGCATTGTGTCATTTCTACTTATATGGTATCGGTTTAAACATATTTTTGACCTAATTGCTCATTAAATGCAAATTGAATAGAGTTTTGATATCAAAATCATTATGAACAACAAATCAAATTCGACCATAAATCAAAAACATTCAAGCATCAAGAATCATAAAAGAACACATCATTTATAAACAAGTAGGTATGTGAGGCTAGCTTTTCTAATCAAGCTAAACAAAGTTTAAACAATATTAAAGTATTGTATCAGAATTTATCAAACTCATAAATTCAAGGTGCATTCATCAAACCAATTCTTTTCTAATTGTACAAAATCTATCATTGTCAACTGGTTTATTAAAAATATTAGCTAGTTGATGCAAGGTAGCAATGAATTCCAGCACTATATCACCTTTTTGCACATGATATCTAATAAAGTGATGTCTAATCTCTAGGTGCTTAGTTGTAAAGTATTGAACTGGATTTTTTGTGAGACAAATGGCACTAGTATGACATGGGAATACTATCCATGGTAGTTCCAAAAATCCTCTATTTATTATTTTATCCATAAGATTTACGCATAACAGCTTCCTATGGATATGTAGTCCACTTCGATTGTGGACACAACAACACAATTTTGTTTCTTGGAGAACTATGATATGAGCATATTTCCAAGAAATTGACGAGTGCCAGAATTATTTTTCCTGTTAATTTTACATCCACCAAAATCTATATCGGAATAAGCACGTAAGGTAAGGGATGATCCTTTTGGGGACATAAGCCTAGATTGGGAATGTCTCTAAGATATCTAAAGATTCTTTTTATAGCAACTAAATGTGATTCCTAGGTGACAATTGAAATCTAGCATATAGGCATACACTAAACATTATATCAGGTCTATTTGTGGCAAGATAAAGCAATGTGCCTATCATAGACCTATAAAGTTTAGAGTTAATAAATTTACCTCCTTCATCATTCTTAAGCTTTATTGAAGTACTCATTGGTGTGGAGCAAGTCTTTGCTTCATCCATCTTGAACCCCTTTGTATAACCTTTTTTTATAACTCCTTTGTATGCTTTGCTTGATTAATGAAGATGTCATCTTTTGTTTGCTTAACTTGTAGTCCCAAAAAGAATGTTAATTCTCATATTATGCTCATCTCAAATTCACCTTGCATTATCTTTAAAAATTATTAATGAAGAGATTCATTAGTAGCACAAAAAATAATATCATCAACATAAACTTGAACTACTAAACTATCTTTATCTTTAACTTTTATAAAATGAGTTTTGTAAGCATGCCTCTATTAAAACATTTTTCCAATTAAAAATTTTGAAAGCCTTCTTTAGGAGCTTGCTTTAAATTGTATAAGGCTTTTGAAAGTTTAAAAACATGTTTAGGATAATGAAGATTATAAAAATTGAGAGGTTGCTCAACATAAACTTTCTTATTTATAAAACCATTTAAAAATGCACTTTTGATCCATTTGAAACAACTTGAAATTATAAAAACATATAAAGACTAATAGTATTCTAATGGCTTTTAATCTAGCTATGGGGGCATAAGTTTCATTAAGACAAGTCCTTCTTCTTGAGTATATTCATTAGGTAGTACTCTAGCCTTATTTTTAACTATAGTTCCATACTCATCAAGTTTGTTCATAATGACCCATTTAGTACCTACAATGGGATAATCATTAAGGTTTTCCACTAAATTTCAAACTTTACTCCTCTTAAATTGATTTAACTCCTTTTGCATGGCCATGATCCACTATTATCTTTTAAGGCCTCATCTAAATTCTTAAGTTCAATTTGAGAAAGAAAAGCTATGTAATTGTATTTATTTCTAAAAGAGTACATAGTTTTTACCCCTTGATTTGGATTGCCAGTTATCTCTTTTTTTAACATAAGTTAACCCTCTAAGGTGATTCTTTTCTCTTTTAACTTGGGTTGGCTCATGTAGTTCATCTTCTTGTGAAGCTTCGTGATCTTGAATTGTTTGTTCTTGCTCCTTGTGTGATGCTTTAACTTGATTTTCGTTGTAAATCTTTATAGCATCACTATCGAGAAATACATTTCTCAAGGTTGAGTTTACTTTATCAAATATAACGCGTATGGACTCTTCAACAACTAAAGTTTTCTTATTAAACACTCATTAATTTTAGAATTTGTAAAATAGTTACGAAAAATTCTTTCATCACTTTTTGCATCAAATTTACCAAGATTGTCCTTTCCATTATTTAACATAAAATATTTGCATCTAAAAGGATAAAAATAGCTAAGTTTAGGCTTTTTTCCTTTAAAAAGTTCATGTGGAGATTTCTTTAGAATTGGCCTAACTATAGCTCTGTTTATAATATAGCAAGAAATGTTAATGGCTTTCGCTTAAAAATACTTTGGTAAATTATTTTCACAAAGCATGGTCTTAGCCATTTCTTCCAAGATTTTATTTTTTCTCTTAACAACTCTATTTTGTTAAAGAGTTCCATGAGTCGAGAAATTATGACTAATACCATTTTCATTATAAAATTTGTCAAAACCAAGATTTTTAAATTCTTTTCCATGGTCATTTCTTACACTTGAAATATAATATCTTTTTTTATTTTGAATAATTTTTCAAAAAGTAAAGATTTTTCTAAGGCTTTATCTTTAGAGCTTAAAAAAAGAATCCAACTAAACTTAAAGTAGTCACTCATAATAACAAATAATATTGTTTACCATCTAAGCTTAATGTTTTTGTAGGATCAAAAAAATTAATATAAATAAGTTATAATACTCTAATAGTTGAAACAAGATTAATGGGTTTGAATGAAGCTTTCTTATGTTTTCCTTGAACACTTGCATCACATATTTTATCATTATCAAATTTCATTTTTAGCAATCCAACAATAAGGTCTTTCTTAGATAGTTTTAAATTACATTCATGATAGCATGTCCTAATCTTCTATGCCACAGCCAAAGCAAGTCATCATTATTAATAACAAAGCAAGCATTTTAAAAAGATAAGTAATCTAAATGCACAATATAAACATTTCCTTCTCTATGTTTTATGAAAATAATTTTATTAGATTTAATATCAACAACTTGGCAATTCATTAAAACTCAAAAATACCTTTCATGCTTTTATCACATAATTGACTAATGCTAAGGAGGTTATGCTTGAGACCTTTGACAAATAGAAAATTTTCAATGTTAGATAAGGAATTGTTATTAATGGTTCCAATACTTTCAATTTGTCATTTTGAGTTATCATCAAAAGTAACATTTCCATCATCCTTGGGCCTTAGTTCCACGAATTGACTTTTGTCACCCATCATGTGTCTTGAGCATTTATTATCAAGATAATAAGACTTCTTCTTTGTTAAATATACTTTAAAGCAACGCTCTTATTCCTATAAACACAAAATCATCTTTTGTTTTTAGGTACCCAGATTTTCTTGGATCCTTGAGTATTAATATCCATAATTCTTGTGCCTTTTAGAATCTATTTCATTTTAGTAGCCTCATCTTTAGATGTGCTACTTTTTTTAGGAATCCACATCCTACTAATGAGCTTGCCTCTATAAATAATAACATTCAAAGAACAAGTATGAAATGTATGGCCAAGTTTATGGCAATGAGTGCATACGCTAAATGCATCATATGATTTGTTTTGTTTCACAAATAAATTCTTAAAATAAGTTTCTTTTTTAAACCCATTATAACCCAAACCATCTATATTAAAAAATGCTCTTTACGTTTCCAACATATCATGCAATTTTTGTTGTGCCATATAAAAACTTGAAAATGAGTTATGCAAGTTTATATTTTGCTTAGTTATATCACCAATTTTGACTTGTAACTCTTCTACTTTCTTTTAAAGATTATTCTTTGTCATGCTCAATGATTCATTCTCTTCCATAAGTTTAGAAACCATTTTCCTATATTTCAAATTCATGGTTTCAAATTATAATGCCAACTCATAAAATGCATCTTGTAACTCATCAAATGAGTAGGGATTAGCATTAGAAGACACCTTAGGCTCATCAAAAACATTGAAACATAGGTTGGCCACTTCATTATCATCATTTTTGGATGTGTCACTATTGCTCCATGTAGCTAACATAGCCCTTTTTTTTTTTGTTTCGTTGGGTTTTGCTTCTTCCACACTGGACACTTAACTTTGATGTGTCTCGATTTCTTACACTTGTAACAAATAATTTAATGTTTCTCTTTCTTGCTTGACTCTCCTATCACTATTTCTCTTCTAGGAAGTCATATTGCCATATTCATCCTTATGAACTTGTTGAATCTTTTTGCAAACATAACCATCTCTTCCTCTTCCTCAATCCCTTCATCATTACCATCATCATTTTGAGTGGTTGATTTAAAGGCAACACATAACTTTTTTGGTGGCTCTTAACCATGTTTGATCTTTATTTCATAGGTTAAGAGAAAAACTATGAGTTCATCCAAGGAAAGTATGTTGGGATCCTTAGATTCCTCCACTTTTGCTTCCCAAGACTTGGGATAACTATTGAGAAACTTCTTCACCATCTCTTTGTTTGGATAGGTCTTTCCAAGTGCCTTCAACTTACTGATAATATCCGTGAACCTATCTGACATTTCTTTAATGGTCTTACCTATCTTCATTTTGAACAATTCATAGTTAAGTGTAAGCATATTTATTTTGCATTCCTTGACCAGATTTGTTCCTTCAGAAGTGGTTGGTAAGTTATCCCATACTTGTTTGGCATTGTCACAAAGTGAGACTTTATTGTACTTACTAGGGCTAAAAACACAAAATAATATATGCATGGCCTTGGCATTTAATTATACATCTTAGTATCTTGCTCATCCCATTCATCTTCTTGCTTTAGCACAACAATGTCTCCAACCTTCTTCTTAGGAATGAATGGTCCATTGACAATGTTCTTCTATACTTCATAGTCATTAACTTAATAAAAAGCTTCATCCTTCCAATATGAGTAGTTGTCACCATTGAAGAATGGAGGTCTCATGATGGAGTGGCCTTCAAGTCCTGTAGTGTTTGCATTTGTCTCAAATGCCATAGACATACTTCATCTTAACTTTTTAACTCTTATGAGCTTCTTGAAGCTTTAAGCATTATGTTTACATCTTTTATTTTTTGAGCTATTAAAGATCTTTTCTCTAGGTTGTGAAACCTATACTCAAAGCTCTAATACCAATTGTTAGCTGAAAGTAAGGGTTAAACTAATAGGGGGTGAATTGATCTTTTAAAAATTTGATCATAAATTGACCTTTTTATAAGAAGTTGAGATAAAATGAAAGTAAAAAAGAGTTAAAGGTAAATAAATAAATAATGAATATATAAAGGTTCGGTCATTGAACCTGAAGCCTATGTCTTTTCTTCTTAGCAGTTTCTTACCAAGGTGGTACCAATAATTCACTAATGAAATTGTTATCTTTGAGGCTAAGGTTTAACCTTACAACTCTATCTTTTAAGACTTAGATAGAACATTTCAATCTCCTTAAGAATTCAACCATAAATTCTTAAATGTTTTCAATCAATTTTCATATAAGCCCTTAATGATATGAATGAAATGTTTGCAAATAATTAGAACCTCTAGTAGGTGGGTGTTTGCTAGAATTTGAGTACAAAATTGATGAGATATAAATAAACTTGAAGGAGTATAAATTGAATACAAAAAGAGTGAAAATTTTGAAGATTTTGAGCTTATGATGTTCAATGCTTGATTAATCTTGATATCTCATACTCCTTCAACTATTGAAAACCTCAATTTATAGCTTGGAATTGATTTATAAACATTAGAGCATTAATAAGGTTGGTAGATAGCTGTTGTAGCCTTCATAAATGCTTGTTTCGGTTCAAACTCGCGCTGTTGTATTGAAACAATCGCAAGATTATCGGAACATGAACTTAAAAATGTGACCATTATAAGCTATTGTACCGATAAATCAAGGTTCAATGTCGATACTCATCATGTTGTATCAATACAGAGTCATTTATACCGATACATTTAAGGGTTTCAACTAAGCTTTAGCTATTACCAAGCAATTTATCGATACCTATATGGGGAGTATTGATACTCATTATATTGCATCGATACATGGTGATATATATCAATACATTCGAGGTTTTTAAGCTTTGTATTGATACTTCGATTCATTGTATTAATATATCAATTTAAAATCCTTTGTAAAATAATTTTTCTAGATTTGAATTTGACTTAAAATTTCTCAAAAATATTTTATGCATAAATATACATTTTGAACATATATTTTTGATAAAATAAGAGGTATAAATGTTGCTTTTTTCAAAATTATTTCTTAATCTTATTGAAGGAAAATACTAAGTTAAAAATAATTGAATACAAATTACCATAGTTTATGTTATTATTATATCAAAATGAAGATTAATTTAAAGCTAATAAAGCTAACAATACCTTTATTTTATTATTTGATATTATGCAATTAGTTTGCTTTTATGTAAATTCACTAAATTGGTGTCACGAATAAAGTGACAACAAACTCATTTATTCTTTTTATAATATTATAAACGTTATTTTGACAATATGTGATGGATCGAATGTCCAATGGGTATGGAAGCTTAAAATCATTTGCACAAATAAAGGGTATTTTTAGTGTTAATCAATTTATAATTGAAAATTTTAATGATTGTAAATGAAATGAAAATACAAAGACATAAATGCCAAATTTTAAGATAAAAAGGATTAAATACTATAAGCTTAAAGCAAAATGGTTTTTTTTTTAAACATTACTCATTTTAAAAAACTACCAACTTATTTCACTTTAGAAGTAATTAACTACTTAGGAAAATTTACTTATCTTTTAAAAATATTTATCTATTAATCTCTTTTAAAACACAACACGAAAAAGTATAAAGAACACTGTACGAGTGCATAATGGTATCAAAATCTAAATAATATGAATTATTAATATTTCAAAATTTATCTACATATATAACAACTTAAATACGATTATGCTACGAGAAATTATATAAAATCACACATATAGAAATTGACTACAAACATAAAAACTTCTTTGAATAGTGTAATCTCTTAGATCATACATTAAGGGAAAAAGTGGAAGTTTTCAGCAAATTTAAGCTACAGATATATATATCACAAAGTAGGATAAGAATGATGCAAATCAATATTATTTAAAAAAATCCAACCCAAAGGAATTAAACTTTTTTTTTGTGGTTTAACCTCAAATTGATGTACTTATCATCATAGTAATACCCAAAATTTTCCTCAAATTTCTTTTGATGAATGAGGGAAAATTCTACCTGTTCTCTGCGGAGACCATTACCTGCTGAGCTTCATAAATCATGATGTACCAGTCCACCAATTTGTTCTCATGAGGGATTCTTAAAGTTCATAGTAACATTTTACAATGAAAAAAATAAATAAAAAAAACAAACACCGTCAGGTTCCAACCTTGAAATTCATGAATCTTTCTTGGTCATGCAAATTTATTATCATCAGCTGTACGTCACCGGAAAACCTTCTAGCAGCAAACTTTGGAGAGTTTCTTTCTTGTCTATTTTGTCTTTTCATGGTATAAGAACTCAGAACTTCTCTCTTTCCATACTGCTAACTACAATTTTTCTTTTGTCTTATACTCTAGAATTTAACCACTGGATTATGTCATCTGTTATAGCCTCTCGTTCAGGTTCGAAGAGGAGATCATGTAACAGGCCTTCAAATAATTTGATTGTTTTGTCAGTTGAGGCAGCCTCTTCATATAGTTTTTGAGAAGCTTGAGGATCAGTTACGGTATCATCGGTACCATGGAGAACTAGGAAAGGAACTCTAAATTTGTTCATGTTCCGCTGCAAGTAGGATGTAATTCTAAGAATTTCATATCCAGTTCTTACCCGGAGGGATCCAGTGTACACCAGTGGATCCGAATATTTAGCCACCAGTGCCTCCGGATCCCTAGAAACGGGCATGCCTTTTTTATGAGCAACACTGACTTGGTACCTTGGCAATAGAAATGAGACAACTGGAGCAAGCATCTGTCATAGGCAGAAGATACAAGGAGATGAAGAATGAAAATGCTCATTGACTTAGTCACCATTTTAACGTCATGCTGATATTACAGTGTTTGACAATTCTTCAACATGTTCTTCATAATTTCAAGGACGTAAAGCAAAGAAAAGAGAAAAAAAAATCACGATAGTTGGATTAAAAAGAAGATATAACTAAAGGAAATTCTTACCACAAATATCGGATGAGATGGCTGGACACCTACAGCTGGGGAAGTCAGCATAATGCCGGCTATTTTGGCTTCAACCTTCGGATCAAGTGCTGCCTACAATCAATGCAAGAAAGTGAAAGTTTAGCAGGAACAAAACCAAAAAGACTGCAAGTGTTTTTCTTCTCTTATTTGAGTACAAAGAAAAATTATCAACAAAGTAACATGTAGATTGAACAAATCAACAGATCATTATTCGTTTATGATTCAAAATATTACTGACAAACTCTGCTCTTTATAAAAGCTTACTTTAAGGACAATTGCACCACCCGTTGAATGACCGAAGCAAAAGCAGGGAAGACCAGGATTTTCAGCTAAAACCTTTTCAAGGAACAGTTTCTGTAACAAGTTGTGAAGAGAGCTTAATTTGATCCATTATTTAGTTTCAAATAATATTTTTGTACGTGAACCTTAAAACATACCATGTCAATAACAGCATCATCAAGAGAATGAACATATGCATGTAGCCCATCACTTCCACCATGTCCTACAGGATATTAGGGGCAAATAAACTTAAGAATGGAAACAAAAGTAAAGGTGAATGCAAACTATAAACTAATTGGTTATACGAGACACCACTAAGAATTGACGTCATAGGTAAAAAAATAAGTGACAATCAACAATTAACCAGAAAAAGATAAAGCCTATAAAGAACTGCCATTTAAAAGAGAAAGTTGCAAGCAAATATGCGTGACCCGGGGGGGGGGGGTGGAGGGTAAATGAGTTAAGAAAGCATATTTCCTACCACAAATACCAAGGTTCTTCCAGAGAGAATGGGGGAAACCTTTTTAAAAGTTAAGAAAAGAGTGTTTCTCCCATTAACTTGTTCTACCAGGGAAACTTTCATGTACTACAGAAAATTCATCTAAATTGAAATCAGAGGAGCCAATAGTGAGGAGAATATCGTCAAAAGCCATTATTCTTGTTTCTACGGTCATATAAAACTGGAAGACACTTTTCAGGTCTTGCTTACTATAACACTAAATAATAAGATTGCTTATTTGTAGAGTTTCAAATGATACTTTTTGGCACAAATGAGCTTCCCAATAGAAAGCCGTGCAACATCCGAATATAGATGTCACTGCTGAAGAAAGGTCTCTCTAGACTACTAACAGCCATAAATAAAAGATAATCTGTGAACGATTATCTGAAGGAATAAAGACAGGGTTAAATTGATCATGCAGAAAGTTCTTTTAGACACCAGCAAGGAGAAACTACAGGGCAAACAAAACTAACTGAAGCAACCAAAATGCCTTCAAAGAAAATAGCACCATTTAACCATCTGTGCACTCATCTGTTAAAAATTCTCTAGAGACTTTTTTCTCAGTTTCTAGTCAGCAATTAGATTGATGATATAAGTGATATGCAGTAACACTTGAAAACATAATGCTCTAGGCAAGAAACTTATGGCCATCCTTGAATGTAAGAAGAATGTACTTGAATTTTTGTAAATTAAAAGAGAGAGAGAGAGAGAGAGAGAATTTGAAAACCAATTCTATCTCAGAAAACTGATACAGGACCTTAAGTTGTCCTTAGATTCTTAACGTATTGCTTGAAGCCAGACATCTGGATTATTGTGGAGTCACCTAATACAAGCGAAAAAGCTATAAACAAAACCAATCTATAGTTTCATGATGTTGAGGCAGAAAAGATATTTCCATAATGTGCAAGCCATCGTAATTTTGCAATTCTAAAACTTCAAATAAATAGTTTAAAATATCAAAAGATGATGAAGGCTTTTTTTTTCATTCGTCTTTGTGTCCATGATGTCTGCCAAAATGGTAAGACTCTTTCTGTAGTTTCTACTTTTCCTATTCTTGTTTCTAATTCCTTTTTAAGTACAATCCCTTTCCATTGTGTCAAATAATACTGAATTAGGCTTAAAAATGCAATAAAGAAAGATTTTAAGGACACCGA
>JAQSVH010148430.1:0-11153 GCA_029448705.1 Adansonia digitata | reverse complement strand
TAAAAAGAGTGGGATTAGAGTATCCCCAAAAATGGAAGCTTGATATTGGATTTGAGGTAAAAGCAGGGTTGGAGTATTGCCTTAAAGTTGTGGGGTTGGAGTATCCCACAAATGAAAATTTGCTATCATTTTGAGGTAAAAGCAAGGTTGGAGTATCCCTTCAAAGTAAAAGGTTAGACTATTCCTGAAAATGAAAATTCGATGTCATTCTGAGATAAAAGTGGGATTGGAGTATCCCTGAAAATGAAAATTTTAGACGTTCTAGAGGAGTGGGTCATCCTTTGGATAAGAGGATCTTTGAAAATTGAGAGCCAAAGGTTTGGCTAAAATGTTCCTTTTTTGTTTAGCCTTGGTCCGAGTCTGAAGGGTTCAGGTTACGAGAATAAGTTGAGTAGATCATATGGCATTCGAATGCCTCAATAAAAACATTTTAGAAATCAGGTTGGAAACAAAGGATAGCATTATGCCGTTTCTCTTTTGAAATTTATTTCGAGTTTATTTGCAAGTCCCGGAGGGTAAACGAGGTACCATTGGAAAGGTAACTCGAAGAGGATTAATGGAAAAATACTCCAAAAATCCTAGAAAATCACTTTATAGGTAGATTTAATTTTTCAATTTCAACTTGACTCGACACTGGCAGCATGTACAGGGTAAAGGTATGGTGGACTTTAAAAAATCATTTCGGATTCATCCGAAATTGTAAAAATGAGAATAATACCTTTTCGAAAAGGGAATTTCAGGAGCTCTATGGGAAAAATATTCAAGGGATTCAAAAATGTTGTTTGCTAGGCTGAATAGCCTAAATAGTAAATTGCTCATTGGATCTAGGGGTTCTAACAGTGACGATTTGAAAAATTGCAACTATCTCATCTGAGATGATCTGAAGGTGAATGAGACATCAATGGAAATATAATTTAAAACCCTTCAAGGGAAAAATACCAACACATTCCAGATATACCAAAAAACTTGAACTTTCCTTTGTCTCAAAATAGTGGTTGTTGGCTTAAACTTGTGGACCACTATATCAGTGTCCAATCTTAGCCTGTCTTTATATGGCCAAGTGAATACATCTTGATATTCTTGGAGTAATTCTATCAGCTTGGTCATAGTCGTTAGCTTTATTGAGGTTTCGATTTTAACCACTTTTTGATCCTCTTGAGTACCCAGATTTATCACTTTCGCTGGGTTTTCATAGGGCATGATTTGTTTCTCCTCTTGCTTAACTAATCGTAAGAGGTCTAGTGGTATGGAGCTTTTTTCTAAATCTTCTTTAGGATCAACTTCACTAGCGTAAATTGACTGCTTGAAATTGATCTTCAAAGACCCATCAAACATATCCATGTCACTGTCGTTAGGACACTTGAAAGGGCGAAGAAATAAACATTGCAAATAGCATACACACAACCCGAGGATTCGAATAAGAATGAAGGCAAAAGAGTCATTGAAACAAAGAGATCAAAAGTGATGTAGGCAGGCAATATGGAATGATATATGTAAAAGTCATTCCATCGATAATGTTTGATAAAAATGCCCCTTACATAGGACACCTACCTATCTTTGGGCAAAGGTAGGTCGGTTTTTATTTCTTGACATTACATAAAAGAGACAGGAAAAGTGCAAGGGCTTCTGTCATGACCCCATCATCAAAATCAGGTCTTGGTGGAAGGACACAAATTTTATGGTTCAGTATCTTAGAGATCGAGGTAGTAAAAGGCTTTGTTTAAGATGACTAAGACATCTTTAGCCTTTTGCTTTTCTGGTTGGCTTGAATGGATTGTCATCCTGAACAAAATATCTCATAGAGAGATAGAAACATTATTTGCTTTGATTTTTAACTCAATGATCGTGTCATCTCATGGTTGTGGATCCTCTTTTCTCATTATCTTCTTGAGTGCACCTTAGCCTTGAATCCTAAGCCCCTTTTGTTGACTTGAGTGGCGACCTATAGAGCTTGGGCCATCCCTTGTAGATTTTTACCGAGCCTTTTTCCAGCACGTGAACCTTTGCTTCGAGTGGGTACTCTTTGATAGGTGGGGTTCAATTATTAGCAATCCCTTCCCCATAAATATTGCATTGACAAATTCGAGGGATTAGAATGATGAATCTAGTGCATCTTCATAGGTTCTATGTAGATATCTTCAGTGAAAGCAGTGGCAATCATTTCTTTTTTGGCCTCGATGGTGACTACTTTGTCATCTATCACAAATTTGAGGTTCTAATGGAGAGAGAATGGGACAGCCCTAACCAAATGTATCCATGGCCTTCCTAATAAGCAGTTATAAGATGAATTAATATCCAAAACTTGAAATTTAACTTTATATGTACATGGGCCTATCTAAAGCTAGATTGTGATATTTCCAATTACTCCATGACATGTTCCATCAAAAGCTCAGACTATGGTGTGGCTACTCTTGATGTTGGACTGATCGATAGGGAGTTTGCTTAATAGTCATGGGCGTGACATTAAGGGCCGACCCATTGTCTATAAGTACTTTGGGCAAAATGCATACCTTGCAATAGGTAGTGATATACAGAGCTTTATAATTGCCCCTACTTTTGGGTGGGATCTCATCATTGGTGAAAGAGATATAATTATCGACTATGATGTTGTTCACTAGTTGATCCAATTTGTCCACGGAGATGTCTGATGGCACATATGCTTCATTTAACACTATCAGTAATGTATTTCGGTGGACCTCTGAATTAAAAAGCAGAGATAGTAGATAGCATAGAAATCTTAGCAAGTTGTTTGCTTAATTGGTTCATAATGTAGTATTCACTGTGCTTGATAAACTTGAGAAACTTAGTGGCTTCTCTTTTACTCACTACTTCCTTGACTTTGTCAAGCTCAAAATTCTTTGCTTGGACTTGAGTGGTACTAGTGCTTGGAAATGCATCAACTTTTCTTGAGCTGGGGAAGCATAACATCTACCACTATGGGTTAGGTGACTACCTCCTGACAATTCCATTATAGTAGTTGAAGAAGTTAGTTCTCCAATCATCACTACCTGATTTTCGTATTTCTATGAGGCAGTTTTGTTGCTCTCATAAGAGAATGGTTTAGGTACCTTCATAACTAACCTTTGTATAGGTATCGAAAACTAACCTTGGGATTTAATTGCCATAAAGAACGAGGGGTTAGTTTCTGTCGTAAGGTGGCTACGTGGTTTCATCCCTTATCATATTGTTAGATTCAGCAACAAGTGTGGTTTCCTGATAGAATTCTATTTGGCCTTCATTCATCATTCTTTGAACTATGGACCTAAACTCCTTGCATGTTTGTAAGGTATGACCTATAACTGTGTGGAAGTCATAGAAGTTATTGAGATTGTCTTCCAATTTTTCTATTACATTAAGCAACTTGACCTGAATCAATGCCTGCTAGACCAAGAGCTTTGGCATCCTTACATCCTCTATACTTGCCTTGAATTCATATTTATTCTTAACGCTGATCATGTTTGCAGCTGGCTTTGTGTGGTTTAGTAAAGGATTGGCAACAATATTTAGTCCATGGCTTGTTCGAATTGTAAAACTTTTGAGTTAATCAGATTTTGCACATTTTGCTTTAAGGATATGCAGTTCTCGATGTCATGCCCTACAGACCCAGCGTGGTATTCACAGTGGGCAATAGGGTTGTACCATTGTAGGTATGGTGACTTCTTTTTTAGGACATAGATAAGAGCCACTAAGTGATTTTGGAGGCAAGTTTGGTAGAGCTCCTTATAGGTCATAGGGATAGGATCAAAATGTTGCCTTTGTTGATTCAAACCTCAATTGCTAGGTGGATTATTGGTTGTTCGATGGGTATTTTGGTGGATGTGCAGAGAATAGCTTTGTGGTAGGTTTGATGGGATCATAAATGATGGGTTATAGGTTGTGGCATACATTAGCTGCAGGGGTACTATGACAGAGAAAGAATATGGGGTGCTTGATGCTATCTTGGTTGATACGAGTCGGTATAATTTATGGCATTAGCCTCTCATTCTTTCTTACCGACAATGGGCTTCTTACTTAATCCATCTATTTTTCGACAGACATTCTGCCACTCTTATAGTGACATCGATCATTTCTCTAGAGAGAACTAAGTCTGTGAATTTCTTAATGGCATTCCCTATAAGCTTCTCGTAATAAGGAGCACGTAAGGTGTGAATAAAAGTGACTATCATCACATTTTCTATAAGGGGAGGCTAGATTAGGGCTGCTTCTTTTCTCCACCTTTAGGCATATTGCTTGAAACTTTTAGTGAATCTCTTCTCAAAATTCATCAAGGAAAATCAATCCGGCACTTAATCTGACACGTGCTGTTATTGATTTAGAAAGGCCTTAGCCAAGTCGACCCATGTTTGGTTTTTCACATTGTCTAGCTCGAAATACCACTGAGCTACTACCCTAGTGAGGCTATGCTGAAGCAATAGACGGAAGGGTTAGTGGTTCCATTAAACTTCTCAAACTCTGGGACTTTGAACTTTCGAGGAATGATAAGGTTGGACACCAAAGATAGTAATTCAATGTCAAAAGCTCCAAAATTGTCACCCACTCGAGAGCTTGGAGGTGTTTTGCCAGTAGTTGGAATTTGTTCACTTCTTTCGCAGTCATAGTGGACTTTTGACCTTCTACTTTTTTTAGTTCTTCATGGTCAAGGGTTATCAGATCTGCCGATAAGACTCCTACATTCACCCCTTGAGTACCGAGAATGAATTAAATTACTGTAATGGGATTTAGGTAGATGACTGAAGGAGCCTAAGTGACAGGTGTAAGAGCAGGCCATTGTTCTTGTCTAGTTTCCCCTTGGGCAGATTGTGGATTATTAGCAGGGGGACTTTCAGCGTTCAGAAGATCATTCCTTGTTTCAGTAGCGTTGGCTTGCCTTTTTTCTTTCATAGAGGCGGTCATTAGTTCCATAAGTTTTGTGATTTAATTTTGCATTTCGCATTGGTGACGAAGCATCTCGCCTTGCGATTCCTTAACCATTAGCTTAAGTCGCTCAATACAAATGATCACTCTCCATGATTTGCTTACAATGTCATGTGTTGTAACAGTGCATGATGTAAGGTTCTGCATTCTTGATTGATCTTGAAATCCCTTACACTTTTATGGCCTAATTTTGTATTAGATTTTATTTAAAAATGTATTTATTGATGAGCATTTATGATGCAATGATGAGTTAAGATAATAAATGATTGATGCAAGTGTAATGCAAAATGTTGAAATTAAATGTGCATATGCATTGAAGACAATTTATTCTTAGAACAGCTTCGAACAACATCATTCATAGAGCCACAAAAGGGTTTTTCTTCTACGACATGATTACATCTGAAAGTATCTAACGTGATTACATTGTGTAATCACATGATCAACCTAAAAGTTATTACTCACGATCTCTAACAAGTAGATGTCTTGCCTTATGGACCGAACTGCTTCAATTATATTGTCTGCCTCTTGTTGAGCCATCTCAACTTGTTCAGTGAAGTGTTGATGCTACGTTTGATAACTCAAATATGTTTGGTTGTTGTCGCTTGCCACTCTAATATGTGTTACTCAAAAATTCTTGTTAGTTCATTGATATGACCTAGATGAACTTGGAGAAACTATTCTAACTCTTGGACTCTATGAGTGAAGGCTTCATTTTGACCCCGGCAGCTCTCGCATCGTGCATTTGGGCCTCGAGTCTTTGATTCCTTCGTTGGTAGGTGGAAGCAAGAGCACGTGCCCTCGTGAACTTTTCTTTGTTGGTTCTGACTTCCTTTTTTTGCTGATTCAGCTCGCAATTGAGAGTGGAACTTTTGTTTCCCATTCGACTAATGTCCTGCTACATCAGGACTTGTTAGCTTTCCAGAGTGTCACATAATCTTTGGTTAGGCTTTTGAGGTCATCTTTCAAGCGATCCCTTTCTTTAATGACTCGATCCATTTCACCGCTCCTAAGATAGATATCCATCTCTAGCTAGCCCTTTTCCTCCTTAAGTCAAGATATTTCTATGGCAAAGGATGTTTTTTCTCGCTCAAACTCCCTCCTAAATAGCTCGATCTTAAAAAGTGGTTTCTCTATTGGGATTTGTAGTATCCCAGAGTTGGGTGGTGGCAATGGATCGTTGATGCAGTGGAGTCTCCATTCTTCGTATCCAGCCATGGGAGGGCTTCCTCTCCAGTATCTTTCCATACAATGGACCGTCTTCCAGGCTTGGAAAGCTAACTGGACTTTTGATTTATAATTGGGCTCTCTGTATTCAAAATCCCAATATCCTAAGTCTTCAAAGAACGAGATGAATGGCTGGCACTAGAGCTGACGTAATACAAATAAAGCAGCATAACTAGTATTTCCCCATAATCCTAATAGTGATACACAAGTGCTGTCTCCACATCTACATACAATCAACTAAGTGAACACCCATGGGGCTCTCCACGTGATTTCTACCTCCTTGACATTTCATAATTCCTCGACCCAATGTTTTTCTGTCTTATCTTGATGACATTCTTCCTTTAATACTGAGGAAAGAGGACTGAAGTTGAAAATTTCACTTGGTTCTTTCCTCCTTAATGTAAAGATGACCTAAGAGTAAAGATGACGTAAGAGCCATATCTGAAGCAATGAGGCACACATAATAAACCTTCCTATTCCTGTTCTTTTTCAAAAGCTGAGGACACGGATGGTTTCGATGATAATGGTAGAAGCAGGGTTGATGTCACAACCTAGGCGAGAAAAAAATCTGTGACTGCCACCTCCACATAACCCAAGGTCTTCAGGAATATGATGAGCCCATAGATTGCCAAAGCGTAGACATCTTGAACTTTTTTTTGGTCAAAAAGATTTACCATGGCCTTTTTCAAGATGGCCCAAGAGATGCATTCACTACTCCCTTTTACTTTGACGTGACTGTCAACCCATGCTTCTGTGGCTACAAGAATTTGCCTCAACCTTTTCTTGAACGGAAAAGGCGATAATGCTTTGCAATAAATCCAGTCAAACTTAGCCCTTTCTATGTTGAGCAGAGCTGTGTATTCATTAATGGTAGGAACTAAATCTTGCTGATTAAAGGTGAAACATTGGTAAGCCGAATTCCAAAACTGTATCACTGCTTGCAACAGGCCATCATCCAACTGAACTTAAAGTAAGAGAGCTATATCCGCGTACTTTTTAGTGAAAGTTTCTTTCTTATTGTTATCCCCACTGTCCCAAATATGCTTTAATTCCTAACAATTATTCTGACAGAAACCATCTTGACCTTTTTATGCTTTTTTGAGATGTAGTCGAGCTTTTAGGATGCCCCCGTCTTGACATTGGCGACCTTCTGACCATGTTCTAACATTTTCAAATGACTTGATAGTGGATATAAGCTCTTGCTCCATAAATGATGCCCCTTGTTGAACACCGAACCAAACCAATTTTCCTAAAATGCTAATAGTCATGATGGTTGTGATGAGATGATGCATGCACAAAGGGAAAATAAGTTAAAGGAACATATAGGAGACAAATGTAAGGAAATAAAGAATTTAAGAATATGAGAAAAAAATATTCATAACATGTCTCAAGCAAGGTGGTGAGATGAGGAGCTGGCAACATTTCAACATGCCAGGATGCAATCCACCCTTCATGAGGTGATGCAATATCTTATTTTGATGAAAAAATAATCAACCAGTAGTAATATTTATTTATCACCATTAGTGCAAATGCGCATTAAGCCATGACTTGGATAGCATAATGGCTTACAGCATAAGACGTTGTGAATGATGGTTTTTGCTCACCGTTACTTATTTAGACAAAGATTAGCCATCATTCGAGTGGTATGATGGCATGCCTTAATAAATGATAAAAATGCAAATATAGGTGACAATTGTATAGCCATTGTTACCTACATAATTATAGTAATAAAGAGTAAAGGTTAGGAATGTTTCCCCTAGTGACCCTATTCTTTGGGTATTCTAGCAGCGTTCCAATATTGTTTGACATGGTTTAGCTCGTAGGGCTCACTATATAAGGTTTAGATTGATGCCTAAGTAGGTGTCCAAATTACTCCTCTGTCTGGTAAGGACAGCCAAGGCATCCCGATCCTAGGCCCATCTAGGGTTTGGCAAAAAAGGTTTGATTTAGTGGATGTATTTCCCTATGCAAATGCGGAGGGTTACTCATGAGAGACATAGGTAATTTACATCCAGGAAGTTATTGCCATGCCTATCAGAGGGTTACTTACGAAGGCGGATAGCTCACTTTCTCCTCATGATTGGGTTATAACCACGCCATGGAGTTTGGTGGGACTCGGATGCTTGTGCAAATACGTGTTATGTGACAAGGAAATGATCAAACCTTTTTGCTTACTTTCGTATTACCATTTTTATTAAACTGGTGATTATTTAAAAATAAGATAATCCTGACAATCATGCGCAACAAAAGATTAGTTGACAAAACGAAAAAAATGGTCATAGTTAAATAATGATCGAAGATCGAAGGAATCAAGAACCTAGCTAGACACAGCTAGTTATTACCCTAACTCTCTATACTATTCCCAATGGAGTTGCCAATCTGTCGCAATGTGCTTGGGGATAGATCCTCATAGATCTATGGGTGCATATTACTTAAAATATTTTTCTAACTTAGAAATGTCTTATTGACCAAGACTTTTCCTTCGCAATGTGATGAGAATGAGAAAGTATGGATTCTCGACCTGTGATATAATGAAGGGGACCATAAGACAAATTGCTCATCTTATTGGTCTCAGATGACTATTACAAAATGGCCAACGCTTGGTGTTACCACCGATTATTTTAGGCTAGGCATGATCGGATGTCTATTGAAACCTATGTCTTGAGTTACAAAACTCAAAACATCGATCCCATCGTCTACATAGTACAAAGATTTGCCATTTGGATTTAAGAGTTGGTTACACACGATGAGGCATGAACCTCTTCACGATTCCCGAAATTAGTACCTTACTAGTTATATCTTATCTCGGTTTTGATTCTTTCAATCTTAACTCGTCACTATTTTGATATAACCCCCTTTTAATGCATGAATTTCAAGAAAACACAAATCCAAATTTTGATGAAAAGATTTAATCTCATAAATGCCTCGAAGAGGTGAAAAATATAGAGATTTTCAATAAAAATAACCTTTGGATTTTACTTTGAAAAATGAAAAATTCCACTTTGGGCATTGGAGAGATACCCACGCGGAATATTACCTTTAGTTTTACTTGAAATGTTTTGAAAACATGCATACAAATAATCATCACAAAGAAATCACATTAGCATGGAAACGAATGAAGTAACATAATATGGACCATTCAATATAATGATAAAGAGAAGGGATGGACTATTGGAATTTATCTCGCAATTGTTATCGATGATCTAGGAATAACTGACTTGACAATTTTTGAGATGCATCTGGGTTCCTTGATTAAACGAGGTTTTCTTGACACACTCATGAAAGCTTGGAAAGGAAAAAAAATTAATTGTAATTGAAAGATAGGGTTGGAGGATCCCCATGGATGACAAATAATTTGGACAAAGAAAGATTTCTAAATTTTGACAATTTTGAAAAACGAGGTTGGACTATCCCCCTGAAAGATCGGGGTTAGAGTATCCTCATGGATGAAAATAATTTTGATAATGGAAGATTTTTAAATCTTGACAATTTTGAAAAGTGACGTTGGAGTATCCCCTTAAAAGGTCAGGGTTGGAGTATCCCCAAAAGTGATTTATCTGACACTTTTTAAAAAGTTGAGTTAAAAAACTTAAGTTGATGAAACTTTATGATTTAGAAAATGAGTGAGCATTTTGATGATTTTTGGCAAAAGAAGTTGTGAATGAGGACGGTAAAGATGTAAAAATATATTCATGCCTTGATACGAGCTTGTGGGAGGTCAAAGCATGTTCTTGAGTTTGATCGGGGTGATATGGAGACATTCGAATCTCTCGAGACAAAATTCGAGAAAATAACTTAATTTTGACCATGACCGAGAACAAGGGACAACATCACATGATCTCACTTTCTAAATTTATTCTGGATTGGTTTGAAGGCTTTAGAGGATGGACAAGATACTATTAGAAAGGTAACTTGACGAGGGTCAATCTAAAAATATTCCTAATATCCAAAAAAATCACTTTTTAGGGAATAAATTTTCAAATTTAGGTCAAGTACGCAGCTGACAGAGCACGCAGGGAAAAAGGTATGTCAAAATTCAAAAAGTTATTTTCAAACTCGTTTGGTATCAAAAATTTGCAAAAATACCTCTCCAGAAAGGAAATTTATAAACTTTTTAGGAAAATATTGGACAGATTTGAAAAAATCATTTAGTGGGCCTAAAGGGCCTAACCGAAATTCACTTTGTTATCAGGTTTCTAGATCATCTAGGTTTGAAAAATCATAACTCTTTCATCCGAACTGATCCAGGGGTGAACATGACCTCATTTTAAAGATATTTTGACACATTTAAAAAAATATTATAAAATTCATAAAAAATCATTTGGGATTTTAAAGTGATTTTTCAATTTGTAATAATGATGATGTCAGTAAGGGAGAAAGCAAAGCAGAGGATATTTCTTATTTTCTCTATGTTTACAAGTCCAAACTCGAGTCATCGACATTCGAACATCCATGACTGAAGGGAAAGAGTGGTATGAGCATGGTAAACTCATTTGCATAGCTGCAGAGTAATTTGGGATGATGAAATAGCTTGTTGATAATATCATTTAAGGTTTTGACTCAAAAATAGGGCAGGAACATTTAGGGAACAAGTGCAAGGCCATTTTTGTTGGAAAATCAAAAGTTTTAAGCTCTTTTAATGAGGATTACAGATCTGGAAAACTTCATGTCCCTTAAGATTTTTTTTAGTTAACTTTAAGGAAAATGCTAAGTTCATGCTAGTCCTTATTGGTTAAAGCTAGCATGCTTGGCTTGGGGAGGTTTTGAAAATTATTATTATTATTTTTTACATCCCTCAAACATGCACTTTGACAAGAAGAAGACAACAGACATACAAGGGGATAGCATATAACATGTTGACAAAAAAAGTATTATGCACTTTGACAAGAAAATGTTATGGATGCTGAAAATGACAATGATTCATGACAAGATACACGCTAATGTATAAATATGCTTGAAATATGTTAGGCTAAGGATTCATACATGGATTAATCATAATAAGATGCATGGATATG
>JAQSVH010148429.1:50448-63499 GCA_029448705.1 Adansonia digitata | reverse complement strand
TGTAGTCTTCCAGTCTTCCAGTGGGGTGCGCAAGAGATAATGATAAAACCTTCTATATTTCTTCGGTCCTCTGGTGGGGTACTAAAGATATTTTATTTTTAAAAAAATATTAAGACTTGATTTTCTCATGTGAAATAATAAATTTAGGATTTGAAAATTTTTGATATATGAGAATTATAATAAAATACTAGATTTTGAAACCAGATAAAAATAATATTTAAGTTAACATGTAATTAATATGGTATAGATTTTTAGGCATCATGAGAGAGATCATTCCTTACTTGTGATTTTAACCGACTCTCAAACCCTTTAACATGATCTCTGCTATTGCAATAAAGCTCAGAGTTTGTTTTTAAGGGTTTTATAACCCTCGAAATATGAATTCTAGTAAGTGACCAATGTCACCTAACCAAAGTAGATTAGTGGTGACTTCAAGACAAATGATTGTTTTGTAACTATTATTTAGGGTTAAGTTAAGTGAGTGATTAATGTCGAAGACTCGGTCTCTAAAATTAAAAAGTAATAATGATATGGCCCCTAAAAATAAAAAAATAATGATATATATATATAGGAACAAGAGGTACAACTACCTTTTATGTCCAACTGGTCAGGATTTATATCCTAGCCATCTTGTGATAGCTTGGCAACTCTATTAGGAATACGTTAGAGAGTCAAGCCTAAAATTAATCATGTGCTAACTAAATTTTGATTAATTTAGTCTTAATCAGTAGTTAACTATATTTTCAATATTGTTTAAAACATTATTATATTTTTTATTTATATGGAAATTCTAGTTTATATTGTTCATGTTTTTCAATAACCTTGTTATTTCCTTTACAACATTATTCCTTAGGAATTTAGGATAGGGATTATTATTATTTTTGGAAAAGTTGAGTCATTAAAAGTTTGTTCATACCTCTGACTACATTGCACACATGCATATGCATTAGACTCTCCTCTAGGCATATAGAGAGGGCATAGCTTACCAATTATTTTAGAAGGGAGTAAAGTAATTCTACCTTTTAATGTGTTAGCCTCTGTCTAGGCAAGTGAAAAACCTGTCGGGTGTAAATTCCTCTGCCTGCTCAAGTTGTTAGCCTCATTACAGGCATGAAAGTTACTTCCACTCGAATTAAACCCTTTCCAGCATAAATTTACAAGGGTAAGGATTAGGTACCTTGTCAGTTCTTTTTAGACTCAAGGAATAATTCAAGAACATATTAGATGTCTAACCCAAACCTCATGCAACAAACAGTAAAGGCCTCAATTAGCTAAAGCCATACCTAATTCTAGAGGTTACTAAATTAGGTACATAAGGGGAAAACTTTGTACCCTTTTCTTTTCTTTTACATTCTAAGCATGTAAATCATGTGATGATAATCGAACATCATCATTTATGGTAAGATCTTTGTTTCACCTCAGAAGGTGTCATCATTGTTTTAACTTAGATATCAAGTAATGATGAACAAACATCATCATTTGTGATGTGATTACTTCTTTTCACCTTGCAAGTCACATGTGCAACCTTAACTACGTGGTGTAGACATGTAGGTCAGGCAATGAGGTTTGTACCCAGTAACAAGGCTTTTAATTTGCCCCAATAGACATTGTAACAACTTAAAAGGTTTGTTTAAGGCAAAAAAAATTTCTCACATTAATTCTTAGTTTTCTATGCTAACCATTTTTTATACACAAGGCAATGATGAATGAACTTTGTGTTACCCCTAATAAGATTGATCATTTTTCCTTAAGGGCAGAATGAAACATTTTCTTAAATTTAATAGTTCTCTAAATTCCAAAGCAGAAGTGTCAGGACAATCAAACATTATTGACCATGGAAGATAAATTTGTAGCATGCCTAGAAAGGATAGAAGTAAGCATTATGAAATACAGGAAAGATTAATGAAACAATAATAGGAGATGCAAAATACAAATTTTTAAATGGGTGGAAATAATAATCGCTAAAGGGAAATAGTTTGAAAATGTAACTTTAAAAGATCAAGGGAATAACCCTAATATTATTGCTGTTCATTTAAGGTAGAAAAGCAATCGCTAGTGGAAATAATGATCACTAGAGAGAAAGAGTCTAAAAGTATAATTCAAGAAATCCAAAGGAATCACCCTAATACTACTATCGGCTTATCCAAGTAGAAAGATGACCTTTATTTTAAAAAGCCTTGTCTCTAAATTAATGTTATTTTGTGAAGCATATATATTAAGTGTTTGGATAAGATAAGAATGTTTCCCAAAAAGCAAATATTTTCAAAAACATAATGATGAAAGGTGTTGAGAATACTAATGATCGATGTTAAGAATAAGCTTGCACCCTTGCACTCATTTCCCTGTAAATAAAACAATGATCATTTTAAAAACCCAATACTTTAGGGGAACTGCCGAAATCACCTATAAGAATTATCAAAATCCTGTAAAGAAGAAAACAATTTGAAAAAAATTTAAAAACACCTAAAAATCCCTATGTACCTTAGGTTGTCAACCTTTAATAGAGATCGACTTTAAAAATTAAATCCATCCCTTTTCTAACTTGGCCTTTTGATTCTAAGCTCTTCATGGCCAATCTTGGTACCTATTGAAGAGCTAATGGTTAAGAAAATTAAAAAAAAAATTAAATTTGTCTAATTAAAAAAAAAATTATACTTCACACAACTTAATCCATTTATGCCCAGGATAATAAAGCATGTATCCTACACAACTTGAAATTTTCGAGTCAACTAAAGTTTTTTAAGCTTTTCAACCCATCTTAGAGAAAATCTAGATTATGATTTGAAAAATTTTAACAAGAAGCAATTGGTATTTAAGAGACTTGAATATCACTTATTTTTAACTCAGAGGTTTTAAACAAAATACATTTTCAAAATTGTTTTAAGAAACTTGAAAAGATGTAAGGGTTCCTGAAATTGAAGGGCACCAAATTGGAATAAGACCTGACCTATGGGAAGGAGGAGGTGAAATAAAAATTTGACATTAGGAATTTGAAGCTTATCAAGGAAAGATTGAAAACGAAGTTATCTTTCTTGAGGCATGAGAAGATACAATTTATGCTAATTCATAAAAAAAATTATGTGAGACCTGAAAGGTAACAAAATAGAGTTTTAATCTTCATATTGCTCAAATCACATGCATCATTTATCATTTGCTTTTGTATCACTTTGTATGCATTTTTTTCTATACTTATACTCTTATTTGCATCATGTCACATGCATCTAGATTATTAGAACGTTTATATTTGCATCGATTCACATACATCTACATCATAAATGACACTGGTTTTTATATCATTTTAAGTGTATTTATCTCTTCATTAATGCTTGATAGTGGCATTTTTTAAACAGTGACATTATTTTGCGATTATTGCATTATCATACCTGCTTAAGTAATTATAATTGCATTAACCATTAATCATTCACATGAAATGCCAAAGCCTTCAGTGGTAAAATCCACGGCATTTAAAAGAGTTTTCAAAGTCTTCAGTGGTGAAATACAAAGCATTTAAAAGAGTCTTCAAAGCCTTTGGTGGTGAAATCCAAAGCATTCAAAAGAATTTTCAAAGTCTTTAGTGGTGAAATTTGAAACATTTCAAAGAGTTTTTAAAGTCTTTGGTTGTGAAATTTTAAGCATTTAAAAGAGTTTATTTTTTAGTGGTGAAATTTGAAGCATTTAAAAGAATATCCAAAGTCTTTGGTGGTAGAATTCAAAGCATTAAAAGAAATCCATTGTTTTCGGTGGTGAAATCTGAAGCATTTAAAAGAGTGTTCAAATTATTCAATGGTAAAGTCTGAAGCATTTCAAAGAGTTTTCAAAGTCCTTGATGATGATATCCAGAGCATTCAAAAGCTTTTTTTTCAAAACAAGTCTTCGATAATGAAATTCAAAGCATTTAGAAGTTTTTGTTTCAAAACAAGTCTTTGGTGGTGAAATTCAAAGCATATAAAAGGATTCTTTTCAAAACAAATCTGTAGTGGTGAAATTCAAAGCATTTTGAAAAGTTTCCAAAATCTTTGGTGGCATATCCAAAGTTTCTGATTGTGGCAAGCATAAATAATTTTCAAAGACTCTGGTATCATATCCAAATCTATTAGTAATGGTTATTGAATTTATGTCTTTTTTGCAGATTAAAACACATCCTTTATAAGAGAAAAAGGCATATCCTTTTAGAAGATTCCCTGGAAGGAAACCAAGTACAAACCCTTAAGGATGCTAATCTAGCAAAATTCAATATGCTAGTGGATGCCTATCAAAGACATTTGGCCTGAAAGTCAATCGACCTTACGGCAGTATGCTAATCTAGGGTAATCTTTATCTTAACTTTAAAACTCTGCATTTTTCCTTTAGAAATTATAAATTTTGGTTTGAAATGAATGAAATTTAATTCATAAACATTATGTATTCTATCATAGTCCATGAACTTTGCTGTTAATAATTTCTAGTATCTAGGGTAATAATAAAAGATTTTGATTAGGTTGGTCATCGCTTAGATTGGACTGTTTTAGAAAGATCCTTCACCTTTATTGATGTAAGTATCCCAGACCTTTTTGCACCCAAATCTTCCTTCTTAGATTCCTTGAAGGTTGAACAACAAGAATTAATTTAATTAGGATCAAATTTTATCATTAAGCGTAATATCACAAAAATCATTACTAAATCTAAACCTAGCCTACATGACTCATGCCTTACCTTTTTTACTAAGGTTTGATGACTAATATAAAAATATAAAATCAATTAAATAAAATCTTATCAAAACACAAAAAAATCTAAAAAGATAAATTTAACAAAAAAATGAATAAAATAAGAAAAGAAAATCGAAGAAAAGCCTAGAAGGCTTTCAGCCAAAAGGATTTCTTTCCATCCTCTTAGCCAAATCCTTCCCTTATTTATGAAGGAAAAATAGTTCATTTTGAGGCCTAAGGCTTTTATGAGGAAAAAAATACAAAAAAAACTAAAATTCTTAGGTTTTCAAGCTTTTAAAGGTAATTTCTCATGTAAAAGTCTTTATTTTTTGTTCATTTCAAGCATGATTCTTCATTTTAGTAAGTTTTGTAAATACTTGAGCTCATGGATTTTGATCCATGTTGAAATGCCAATTGTGAAAACTATGATCAAAGTTTTTTAATTTTGTTGTTTAATTTGATTTTTGCTAATAATACTTTCATTTTCATTATCAAAACATATATTTGTTAGGGAAATCATGTTGTGATGTTATGTATATAATTTCATGCTATTTGCCCTGGTGTTTTCATGTTGATTCATGATGAAATATTTTGATATATTCATTATTTTTAATGATTTCATGTGTATTAAAGCTTGATAAATTTTAGGACTTATATTTATGTTGATATTTATGAAATTACATGAAGAAAAAATTATTTTTGGATATTATTGGTGTTGGCCGAATTTGATAATATGCTTATAATAAATTTTTATGCTTGATTTTATATTATTTTTGAATATTTTGTTAAATTTCAAACTTGCAGTGACCTAAATATAATTTTCCAAAATTTCAAAAGCCTTGGAAGGCTATTTCCATGTTTGGCCAAACCTATCTTGGATGATTTTGTGATGATTTTTAATTTTTAGGTTATTTTGCAATTATAAAAAGTCCAAGACTAAATTATAAATATGGAAAATTTGTTTCATGGTCCACCATGCTTGCCCCAATACATCATGGATCCTTAGGGTGTGTTTCATGCATTCTAAACAAGTTTAAATGCATTTCATACATTTTTAACCATTTAGGGAGCCTTTTGTAATTTAAAAATGTTTAGGGTTTATTTGTAAAAAGTGAAAAATTTGTTCCAAGGCCAAAGGTACTTTACCAATGCTTCATGTGATTTTTAATGTATTTTCCATGTTGATTTTGATGCATTTGATGTTAGAATTTCTCATTTATTTCATATAGGAACTTGTTTGCAAAAGGGTAAAAAAATTGTTCCAAAGTCAAAGGTATTAGCCGAATACTTTTGGTGATATTTGGAATGTTTTCTATGTTGATGTTGATGCATATGGTGTTTGATTTTGTCTTTTATGTCATGTAGGGACCATTTCGCAAAGTTAGAAAAAATTAAGGACCATTTAGTAAAGCCTTGCATTTTAAGATTAAAAAGGTCATTTCTTATGTCAAATTACCTATTTACGGTATTTTGGTCATTTAAAAACATTTATTGCATTTTTTGTCATTTTGGGCTTAAATTGTAATTTTTGAAAATTTTAGGAGCCTAGTTACAATTTTTGCATTTTAGGTCATCTTTGATATTTAAGGTGCCTATTTAGGGTAAAATTGTCATTTTTTATTATCTTTAGGTCCTTTAGGATTATTGAGATGCTTTCATACGGAAGGTAGCTCTTAATGGCATTTTATCAATTTTACCTTAGAATCGAGTCCTATGTAGTCATCGGGATTTTTTCATTATGAAGGTTTGCATTAGGGATATGTTTATTTTTTATGATCATTTTTTATCTTTTAGGGTTATAGGATACTTTCATGAAGAAGGTAGTCTTTAGAGGCATTTTAGTAATTTATCCTAAAACTAACTCCTAATATCTCTGAGATGCTTTCATGCCAAAGGTGTGCATTAGGGATAAGTTTGTCTTTTATAATCATATTGAGTTTTTTAGGGTTACTATGATACATTCACATCAAAGGTATACCATAAGGACATTTTAATAAATTTGCATTGAAACCTAATCCTTTAAAGTTACTGGGATACTTTCATGTCAAAGGTACTTTAGGAAAAATTTTAGTCTAGGGTTACTATGATACATTCACATCAACGGTATACCATAAGGACATTTTAATAAATTTGCATTGAAACCTAATCCTTTAAAGTTACTGGATACTTTCATGTTAAAGGTACTTTAGGAAAAATTTTAGTCTTATTGCCTATATTTAAGTCTTTTGAGTCTAGTTTCATACACGTAGTTGAAATTAAGTCTTAGGACATATATTATTATTTTTAATAAAATAAAAAATTTTAAAAATTAATGCAATTTCTCTTAGCATATGAGATGGGTACTATATATTTTAATAACAAGTTATCTTTTTCAAAATGAAAATTGGGATTTGTTTCAAATTTCGTGAAAATAAAACCTTTCTTATTCCCCTAGTTCTTTGGTGGGGTGCAAAAAATATTTTGATTTTTAAAACCTTTTGTATTCCTTCGGCTCTCAGTGGGGTACAAAAAAGAATGATAAAAACCTTTCATGTCCCTCCGATCCTCTAGTGGGGTATGAAATATGTTTTAACTTTCAAAAATATTGAAAACCTAATTTTCTCGTATGGAATAATAAATTATTTTATAAAATTTTTATTTTGATATATGGGAATTATAAATAATACTAGATACTAAAATCGAGTAAAAATCAAATTTTAAGTTAACACATGATTAATAAGGTATCGATTGTCGAGCATCATGATAGGGATCGATCCTTGCTCATGTTTGTAACTAGCTCCTAAGCCTTTCAAGTGATCTTTAATATTATAGCAGACCTCGAAATTTGTTTTTGTAGGTTCCATAACCCTCATATAGGAACTTCGATAGGTATCCTATCTCACCTAGCCTAAATAGTTTAGTGTTGACTTCAAAAAAAATAATTATTTTGTAATGACTATTTAGAGTTAATTCGAGTAAACCATTCATCTTAACAATTAAATCCTTGAAAATGAATAAAAATTAAAAATGATATGGCCCTTACAATAAAAGATAATGATATATATAGGAACAAGAGTTACGCCCACATTTTAAGTTGGGCTGCAGGAAAAATAGATCAAATGGGATTTTAAAATTTTTTTTAATCCGATTATACTGAATCATGTTTTTATATATAATAAAACCATCTTAATCAAGTACCTGAGTTGCAAACTTAACATGTTGTTTGAGAATTCCTAGATCCATGTGAAAGCTTCAACTAACTAGCCTTCTCCACTATTCTCCAATTCTCAGATGGTTGAGTGTGTTGGCACTTTTTGTCTTAATCAACTTCGGATTCGTATAGCTTGATTCTTTTTTAGGACCATTTTTTTGCTAATAGGTTAAAAATCACATTATGTTCTAATTAGAAACCTTGAGGGTGGTGCAAATGGTCCACTTGAAATCCTAGGCATAAGCTTCTTAGTTACATCAAGGTAGCTCTAATTTTAATTTTTAATTAAAATAATTATTTTATTTATTCCATAAAAACCTATATGTGGCACCAACCCTAGTATAAATGTCCACTCTAATTTGGCCAAGCCCTATTATCCATAGACAATATTTTAGCCTTTATTTTATGAAATTTAGCCAATTTAATATGAATACTAATTAATTCTAATTAAGCTGTTAATTTTATTAGCCCAATAATTTTCCATAACTACAATTCTAATTTGACATAAAATCATGACAATTTTATTTGAATAGAATAATTATGTATTAATTTTCAAAATAAAATTAACCATAATAAAATAACTAATTTAATCATGAGTTAAAATAAAATAACTTTTAAAGTTTTTAGAGTATTATTCATTTTTAATTTATAAATAAATATTTAAACAAAGACTTAATAGATATTAAATTAATCATATAAATAATTAAATTTTCATATTTATTTATTTAAATTAATTCTTATATATATCAAAAGATAAATATAATTAATTTAAATTACAAATTCTTTTCTAAATAGATATTTTATTAAAATTAAATATATATTTTAAATAAATAAAACCAAAAAATCATTTTTATTTATTTACTGAAGAAGATGCACACACTCCTAAAGTGAGTGAATCCAACGTACCACTCCACCATATTGAGGATCTTCCATCTTTAGATATTTTGATCAATAACTAACTATTAAAGAATTATATTGAACTAGTGGAGGGACCAATTAAACATACATCATTAGGCTCCAATAATTTGTATATTAATTATTCTATGCCAAATAATTAATTACATAATTATTAATCTTAGAGTTCTACCACTAAAGATTTGATACTATACTCTCAATTATATGCCATATTAGTTAGCTTTAAAAATAGCATTTAAGTCCAATGACCTTGCCACTTAAGTAATATCCTCGTATGACATTTATGATCAATTTAAAGTTAAAATGCCCATTTTACCTATTTCATCACCTTATCTGAAAGTTCCATTATACTCTCTATGTAAAAATTGTTGTTCACCACATGTGAATAATTTATCATGTGACATAAAAATAACGAGGCCTCATCCATTTTCACTATATCATATAATATCTTTTAAGAAGATAACCTTAACTTTTTATTAGAGCTATGATTCCATATCTATAAGTAGAGTTCTCATCAAATATAAGTCATACGCATAAGAAACTGGTCTAGTAGCTTACTACTTCGAGACGTTTTAGCCTTTGGAACGTCAAAACATATAAGTTATACATATGGAGTCAACTAGTTACTTAAGATTAAAGTAATTACACAATGAATGTCACAAGTGAATAAATCCATGTAAATAGACTTATTGATTGATTAATTTTACTTTGATCTAGTCCACTATATCATTAGCTCTCGGAGTCAAATAGCTATAGTGACTAAGACAAGACGTCTCCCTAATTGGCTTAGATAACATAATAGTCTTAACATAAGCTAAATTCTCACATTAATCCTATAGACAATGGACTACCAATTTAGACTACTTACCTTAAAATGTTGTCTTCCTGCATATAAAGTCTGTTATAGCAACAATTTAATAGTATAAACATAAGTATTAATGACCCATATTTGTGTACATTTACTTTAACATGTAAATCTAAATGTGGACGGATTAGCAATGATATATTGAAACCTCGAATTATATAAATAATTAGTTCATAATAATGAAATAAATCAAAATGTCTTTCTTCGTTAGGGTACTCCTAACAACCTTATAGTTGCTTTAAGACAGTAAATGAGTCATGTCTTACTGCCTTCATTGTGCCTTTCAAAACTCCTAGCCACTAGAATTTAAGTAAAGGGATCAGAAAAGCTATCCTTAGACATTTTTTATAGACATCAACAACTCTTTCCATCATCAACTCTCTTATAATGTGATATTTCCTTTCTATATTGTTGCCATGTACCTTTTTTGTTTACAAAGAGAGTACATGACTTAAAAGATATATATCTAATGGTGTGGTTGACCTTTGGCTTATCTCTTAATCGAGATTTGAATTAGGCATAGTAATATGAAGGGGAAAGAGACTATCGAGCAAATCAATCATTCAATTAGTCTAAGGAGGCTACCATAAAGTGCCCATAAATTTGGAATCACCACTGATCATTTTGGGCTAAGGACGATCGGGTGCCTATTGAAAATAATATTTCAAGTTATGAAACTTGAAACATCGATTTTAGGGTCTCTGAGGTCCAAAGGTTCATTTGTTAGGTACAAAAGTTGGTTACATGTGGGGAAGGATCAGTACCCTTACGATGCTAGAAATCAATACCCGTTAAACTATATCTTACTTTAGTTTTGACTTAATCAGTTTCACTTTATCATTGTTTCGACGTAAACCTTTTTAATACAAGAAATTTTGTAAATTATAGATTGGAGTTTTTAAAGAAATCTCATGTCAATTATACACTCGGAGATCTAGGAACATAGGGATTTTTTATGGAAATAACTCTTGATTAAATTTTAAAAATTCAAACATTCCATGTGAAGCACTGGAAAGACACTGACATAGGATTTTGCCTTGTAATTTTTGAAAATAATTTTAAAATATGAATGCACAATAGTCACTACAAAAGGGTAACATGTTAGTAATACAAAAAATAATATAATCATATCACATAAGAACAATTACACTCAAAACATAAAGAAAATAAGGAATGATCAAGATGTATCTCGTAATTGTCTTTGATTATCGATGAATAATCGGAAGACAACTTTGAGACATGTTTAGATTTTAGTGGTAACTTGAGGGACAGAAAAAGAGGTTTTAAGCCAAATGACTCGGGATGTTTGAAAAAGAATTTAGATTTTTAATAATAAATAGGATTGGAGTCTTCTTTTAAAAGGCAAGGTTAAATTATCTCCAATGGTGATGGTTTCGGATGCGTTCAGAAGGAGGTTTTGATCAAAAGCCCTTTTGGGAAATTTTAGGGGAGAAAATTCAAACTTTAGATGAAGAGCAGAGTTAGAGTGTCCCCTTGAAAAGTAGGGTTGGAGTATCCCCAAAGATTAAAATTTTGGATATGTTAAAAAAAGGTTTAGATTCAATCTCGAGAATGTTTAAGAGAGAAAATTTATGTTTTGAATGAAAAGTAAGGTTAGAGTATCCCTTCAGAAAGTAGGGTTGGAGTATCCCAAAAGCAAAACTTTTAATATTTATGGAGAAAAAAGAATATTTAGATAAAAGGAATTTTAAAAGTAAAACTCGAGAGTTTAAATAAAATTATTTTTTGTTTTAGACTTGATTTGAGCCTAAACGACTTATGTTAGATTACATGACCCCACGAGAAGTCAATTGGGTACACTTTGAGAAGTTCAAACATCTCGATAAAAGTGGTCCAAAAAGTTAGGTTAATTTTAATTGCAAAAATAGAGGATAACATCTTGCTATCTCTCTTTCTGAATCTATTTAGGGTAAATTCAAAGGTGTTAGGAATTAAGGGAAGTACCATTGGAAAGATGACTCAATAAGGTTTAATATAAAAATGTTTCAAAAATCCTAGTGGAATTAATTTTTGAAATTGGGTTTGTTTTGACACTGGTAGCCTATACAGGGGAAAGGGCATAGGAAACTTTGGAAAACCATTTTAGACTCATTTGGTATTATTCAATCACAAATGATACCTTTCTAAAGAGAGAATTTTACAACCTTTTTAGGAAAAATATTTAGAAAATTCAAAAAAAATCATCTGGTAGGCTGAAATAGCCTGAACAAAATGTTGTTTATTAGTTCTAGGGGCTTTAGATAGCGAAAGTTTGAAAAACATAACTCTCTCACTCTGAATGATCCAAATGCAAACAAGATGCTGTTAGAAAGGTAATTCAATGCTATTTCATGAAAAGATATTATAAAATTCTAGAAAAACATGTTTGGTCTCAAAAATAATTTTTAATTGTGGGCACATTGCTACTAGAGCAAAAAACAGGGGAGCTTTAGTATTTTTAGTAGACTCGAGCCAAGGATGTTTAAATATCCATGAATGAAAGGAATGGGTCGCATGAGCATTATGAATTCATTCCATAATCCCATAGTTGCTTAGGACGATGAAACAACCTACTGACCATGCCACAAATAAGGGTATCAGATTCAAGATCAAGGCCTAATGTTTTATCAAATAAAATGATCATTTCCTAAGAAAATAGCATTTGGAAGTTTATTCAACCATGAATCAAAACCTAAAAAGTTTAATTTATCCCCAGCACTAGAGGACTAATTTAATAAAGACATTAATTCCATGCTAGTCTCCATCTATTAGAGGTAACATAGATTTAACTTAGGGTTTTTTTGAAAATCAAATTTTTTTTAAACGAACAAGCATACATTTTGAGAAAAATATTATGAATGAAATGTAACATGCATAATAATGAACATGGATAATACATTCAAACAAATAAAATGGTATTTTGACAAGCGAAGTGGTGCTAAAAATGTAAGATGATGATAAGTAAGATGCATGTGAATGTTGGCCTTATAAATAACATCTAGAATCAAGTCATGTATGATGGTATAAACATGTTTAACGAAAAGAAAGCATGCTAAAATTTTCAAGAAGATATTTTTGTTCATCAAACCTACAAGATAAAAAAAATGCATGAATATGCTCAAGACACGTTAGGGTGAACATTTAAATATGAGATGAATATATGAAGGTGGATGAAACATGGCAAAACATGCATGAACAGAGACTGTTATAATGGTGATAATAAGGCATAGCATATTTAACCGCCCAAGCAATATCAAAGCATCAAAAGGATCATCAAGCCTAAGACTATCACTACCAAGGCCACAATAATGCTTGAAAGTCTTAGAAGGATCATGGTAGTATAAAGAGGTTACTAGAATGATTTAAATGCTAAAAAATAAGAAAGTTTGAGTTTCA
>JAQSVH010148429.1:39941-50348 GCA_029448705.1 Adansonia digitata | reverse complement strand
GCATATATAGTTATGTGACCATGAAGACAAAAAATGCAAAAAGTAAAGGCATTATTGGGTTTTGGTACATGTAACTAATGAAAAGACAAGGTATTGTGTTCAACTACCATGCTTATTGGTTTGCTCAACAAAAACTTTGGATCAAGGCCACTTTATGCAGTTAAGCATTGAGAAAAAACAGCCTTAGCCTTTGGCAATTTGCATAATGTCGTAAAATATCCTTTATCATTAGCTATTTAGGCTTAAAAAATTATCTAAATCTAATCACAAGCCCAAGGCTGAAGCCTAGTATAAATTTCGATGATTTTTGGTGTAAGAGACATGTTTGATTTAGATTTTTAAATCAATAGTGTAATAGCTAAAAAATGGCCCAAACTAGGCAAAAATGCCTTTGTGTATCGATACAAAACATCTTATGTCGATACATAAGGTATTTTTTGCCCATAAGTATTGATATGATGAAGCATGTATCGATACCAAGAGTCACAAAAAGTTTTCAGTCTTGAGACTTATATGTACATATCAATACTTCATGGGCTTATATCGAAACTCTTGCTTAAGTATTGATACATTTGGTGAAAAATCATAATTTTAGCTACTGCCAAGTTTTGTATCGATACAAACATGCTAAGTATTAATACCACTCATTAGGTCTCGATACCAAACCTTTTTGTATCAATATTACATGTTAAAATTTGAATTTTTAGCGGTATAAGAGTTTGGTATCAATACCACGCATCAATATGACTTGCACTACTTGTGGCTCTTTGAACTACCTTATTCTAGTCAAAAATAATGAGAAATTGACATGTGTACCCAATGATGCTTTAAATAATCGCCTTTGATGCCCTAGATAATGGCTTGCACAAAATGAGGTGTCTACAACTACTTTTCTTTGGCCATTGCTGAGTATCAAGATCAGAGAAAAGATAAATAGATGCCATTTTGGTCAAGATAGGGTGATGTTCCTTTAATGCCTACAAAAATGAAATTTAATCAATGTTTTGTCGTGATAATTATAATACATTGGCAGCAATTTTGATATGAAAGTTTGGATCAATTTTTGTAAGGTTTAACTTCCGTACTAGTTTTTATATTTTTTTTAAGGTTTAACCTCCCTAGATAAGCATCAGCTAATGTGGACTTTGACTCAATATGTGCCCTGCTTTTTGAGGATAGGCTTGGTTGGTGCCCTACTTTTTGAAGGCAGACCCAATTGGTGCCCTACTCTTTGAACATGGATGTGGTTGGTGCTCTACTCTCTAAAGAGAAACTTAGTTGGTGCCCTACTTTTTGAAGACAGACTCACTTGGTGCCTTGGTTTTTGAGGAGCGATTCGATTAGTAGCCTACTCTTTGTGGACAGACTCATTTAGTGCCTTACTCTTTAAGGTTCATGTCTTTTACTTTAAAGATAGACTCAGTTTGTGTCCAGCTCTTTATAGACAAACTTGGTTGGTGCCTTGCTCTTTAAAGATAGACTCAACTAGTACTTGGCTTTTTATGGATAGACTCGATTAATGCCTAGTTCTTTATGGATAGACTTGGCTAGTGCCCAGCTCATTGCGGATAGGCTCGATTAGTGCCCAACTTTTTATGGATAGACTCGATTGATGCCCTACTCTTTCAGGATAAACTTGACTGGCATCTAGCATTTTGTGAAATAAATAGAAAAAAAAAGTGTCTAGCTTTTTGTGGACTAAAAGGAAAAAAAGGAGTCCAGCTCCTTGTAAATTAAAAAATATGAATTTAAATACCTTTTTTGGTAACTTTTCAGTTTCTAAGCTTGTGATGTCAAGAATTTAGGGCTTTTCAAAAATATGGAATTGTACCTAAAGTTCTTTGTTTGCATGACTTCTATGAGCAAGAGTCTGTGCCTGTTGTATGAATGATGCATGAAGATGCAAATGCATGATGCAGAGGTGATGATTTTTAAATCCTAATCTGATGATCAATTTTTGCCTTTTTAGTCATTTGTTCTCCACCAAGTTTGATAGGGTTATCTCTTTTTCAAGATTCACCAAGTTTATTCAAGATTTCTTAAGGTTTTGAATGTTAAGGTTGTTTCTAGAAGGTATATATGGCCTTTGATTGTAAAAGGAAGAGAGGTCTTGAGTTCAAATGGCCTATGTTTAGGGATCTCTTATTGAGTTAAGTTTCCAGCTAGTATGAAGGATTTCTTTCGTTAATTTTTATTCATGGGTGTTTTAGGTGACTTAGATAGACCAA
The DNA here is from genome assembly GCA_029448705.1 of Adansonia digitata. Taxonomy (NCBI): domain Eukaryota; kingdom Viridiplantae; phylum Streptophyta; class Magnoliopsida; order Malvales; family Malvaceae; genus Adansonia; species Adansonia digitata. Next base: position 48,120 of record JAQSVH010148429.1, on the reverse strand, counting down.
TCTAGATTTTTTATGATCATTGGAAAAGGCATTTTCCCCTTTACCTTTAGGCTGGGGTTTGCTTGGGAGAATGTTTTGAACATATTTTTAGGATGTGGAGGTCTAAAGGTAAGACCAGCTATGGTTCCGAGGTTTAGTCTTGATCTTTGCATGTCAAGCAAATTTCTTATGAAGTTTCATATTTCAAAGTAATGCTAGGAACTCCTTTTATCATTTTTTTTCATTTATCAAGCATAATCAATTAAATGATAAACATGATGCAACATGGGATGCAGGAGTTACGAAATAACTTTTGAGAAAATTCAAGCGGTTGTATTAAAAAAAAGAGGGTACAGGTTATAACAAATTTTAAAATCATAAAAGAATTGAATTTACAAAGGAGTTAAGATTTTGCTACTTAGCCCCTGATGTAGATGACATGAATCTTCCACTAATGATTTTAAAGATCTTCCTCAAGTGGTTAGTCCTTTCAATGTTGGCCAACTCATGAAAAGATTCTTGGTACTATGCCATGGTAGGATGGTTACCCCAAGGTTAGGTAGCCATCATTTTGTTAGTGTAGTTAAGAATGAGATTTAGTAGAGTAAGTCAGCATAGAATAGATAGGTTAGGTTGTAATTTGGTGTTTTGGTTAAACAATGGTGGTTCTAGATTGGGTCAAATCTTAAGGAGATTTTGGTTATTTACGCCTATTTTTTGGGTTTTCAACTTAAGGGGGTTCATTTTCCTAGACGATCTCTCTTTTTTCTTTTTTTTTTTAAAGAAGAAAGATATGCAGCCCTTTTGAATCTTCATCCTAGACTCCTTTCAGGCGTAGTATTTCTTGACAAAATCAAAATTAACTAGATTAGGCAAATTGCTACAATCCATTTCAGTTAAAATCAACGCTCTTTTAGAGAACACATGCTTAACCATGTGCAACCTTTCCCAATGGGGAGTCCATTTTCCTTGAGCATCTTTATGAATTGAGAGGATTTGTTTGAGCACTAAGTCATTTTCTCAAAAGTAACAAGGACAAACTTTTTTTAGGCTCTCATCATGCATTTTTGATACGTCTGCTTGTGATAGATGGCTTTCATTCTTTTTCTTCTCAATGAGATTGAGCTGATCATATTGGTTCATGGCGAATTCAGCTTCTTATGATTCCATCAAGACTCTTAGTGAAGGTATTTCGACCATGATAAGTAAAACAGTGTCCATGTTATAAACTAGGGAAGCTAGGTGGTGCCCATTGAAGCTCGAACTACTGTGCAATGGGTGTGCAGTGCCGAAGGCAACTTTTCATGCCAATCTTTATATGTTTCAACCATTTTTTAACTATTCTTTTAATATTCTTGTTGGTTGTTTCGACTGCCCCATTCATTTTTGGACAATATGGCACCGAGTTATGATGTTGAATGTTAAATGGTGAACAGATTGCTTGCATCATCTTGTTTTTCAAGTTACATGCATTATTGGTGATGATTTATTCAATAAATCCATATCCGCAGATGATGTCCCATTTCACAAATTTGCACTGATGGACTTAGTGACGTTGACATAAGAAGTTACCTTTACCCACTTGGTGGAATAATCAATAGCAATTAAAATGAAGCACTATCCATTAAAAGCCCTTGGGATAATTGATCGATCATATCCATACCCCACATAGAAAAAGGCCACAGAACTGTCATAACATGCAGAGGTAATGGCAGGACATGGATTTTATCCGCATAAATTTGGCATTTGAGGCACTTTCGAGCGTGGTCGATGCAATTTTTTTCTAGAGTTAACCAATAATAACTCGACAACATGACTTGTTTTGCCATTTAATGTCCATTGGCATGTGTATCACAGATTCCTTTAAGGTCTTTAAGAATTCTTTTATCTTTGGAGGCATTCATGCATCAAAATAGCACATAATTCTAGCCTTTCTTGTATAAAATTTCATCATCCAAAATGAAAGCTCACAACCATTCTTTGGATGGTTCTCTTGTCAATTTTAGTGGCACACTTGGAATATTATTAATCTCTGATGGATTGAAAGTTTTCATGATACCTTAGTAGGCCATCCTTCTTTCTTTTGACATTTTGACAATGTGCAAGAGTTATGTAAATGATCATTTGAATGAAAGCAATATCCAATTCTTGATTCACTTTGATTATAAACAACAAGATGGCCAAGGCATCGACTATTTAGTTCTCTCCCTAAGGTAAAAGCTGAAAGCTGATATCATCAAATTCTTTTGAGTTCTGAGACTGGCTTCCCATAATGAATCAGTTTAACATGCATTTTCCATTCTCCTTTTAATTAGTATATGGCTAGGGTCAAATCTGTAAATACTTACAAAGTTTTGATACCCTTTCAATGGTGGCTTGAAGTCCTATGACATAGGCTTCGTATTCAACTATATTGTTGGTACAATTAAATTTCAATCTTGTAGTGCGGTAGTGGTTTTCATTTGGCGAGATAAAAATTAACCTAATTCCATGCTCCAATACATTTGAAGCTCTATCAAAGTACATTTTCCAAGATGAATTGCAATCAATAGCATCTTCTACCTTAGATATGCATATCAGATCTTCATTAGAAAATTCAAAGTCTAGAGGTTGATAGTTGTCTATTGCTTGGCTTACCAAGAAGCTCGCTATTGCACTACCCTTGATAGCTTTCTAGTTCACATACATGATGTTGTATTTGAAGGCAAGACTTGTCACCTAGTTTATCTCCTTGACATGGTAGAAGCCTCGTATGATGGGATCGAGTTTGACAATCATCCATGTGGTATGGCATAGCATGTATTACCTTAACCTTCGTGTAGCATTGGCCAAAGCATAACATAATTTTTCTACTACTAAATCATTATTTTAACACTCCATGAACTTCTTCCTTAAGTAATAGATAGCCTGTTTCTTCCTGCCTAACTTATCATGTTGACCCAATACATAACCTGTTGACTTGTCCAAAACTGATAGATATAGGATTAAAGGTCGATCGAGCACTAATGGCATAAGTGTTGGCCAGTTCCATATTAAAGGTTTTTTGGCATTCATTATTCCATTCTTGAGGATTTGGTTTTTGAAATAGCTGAAAGATTGGATTGCACTTGTTAATCAGCTAAGATATAAATCAGGCTATGTAGTTTAACCTTTCCAAAATCCCCTCACTTCTTTTTAGGTTCAAGGTGGTGGTAGGCTCTGAATGGCCTTAACTTTGTTGGGATCTACGTTTATTCCTTTTTGGCTCACAATAAAGCCTATTAGTTTGCTTAAGTGACACAAAGGGGCATTTGGCAGGATTTAACTTAAGCTGGTATTTGCAAGCCGTTTGAAGAGTTTTCATAAGTTGGCAACACGTTTACCCTCATTTGGCGATTTGATGATCATATCGTCCACATAGACCTCTATTTCTTTATGCATGATATCATGGAACAAGGTTACCATTGCCCTTTGATAAGTTAGCCTGATGTTCTAGAGCTTGAAGGGCATTACTTTATAACAAAAAATGCCCCACATAGTCACAAATATGGTTTTCCTTGTCCTAAACTGCATTTTAATCTAGTTGTACCCTGAAAATCTATCCATGAAAGAAAACAATGCATTTTTGGCAATGTCATCTATAGGGTGTCCATGTGAGGCAAAAGAAATTATCTTTTATACTAGCTCGGTTTAGGTCCTTATAATCTACACATATTCGCACATTGCCATCTTTTTTAGGGACTAGAATATATTGGCTAGCCATTCAAGATATTTAGCTACTTTGAGAAATCCCACCTCAAATTGTTTCTTTACTTTCTCTTTAATCTTTAGAAGCATCTTTGGTTTCATCCTTCTATGCTTTTATTAGACTACTGTTGGCATTTTTGACTCATCTATTGCATTAATGAACAGATCCCCAAATGCTTTTTTTAGTATAAGTGCAACATTGTTGGAGCTAACATTCATGCATCTCTTAGACAGAAACTTTCCTAGAGTGATGGAAATATCATTACTTCTTACCCTATCCTAACAAGCAGGCTATCTTATAGTTTTCTTTAGCTTATTTCTTCTCTATTATGTACTAGGCTTAAACCGTAAGCCTTTTTTGGCAATTTGGTAGGCAACTTTCAGGGCTCTAGCAATTCTTTGAAAATGTTTTCTAAGTCTCTTTCTGGCTCAGGTACCCTTGCCAATGGTTAACTTTAAACCTATATAAGTGCTTATTGATAAATGAGGCACAACCACTAGCAACCCTTCTTTAACATAAGTGGCATTGACAAACTCAAAGGACTAAAATGAGGATTCTAGAACATCCTTATTGGGTTCAATATGTAGGGCATCAGTGGAAGTAACAGCAATAATGTCTTTTTCTCTTTTGATGCTGACAACCTTGTTCTCAATGATGAATTTTAACTTTTGATGTAGTGATGATGGTACCATCCCCATAAAGTGAATCCAAAGCTTTCCCAATAGGTAGTTATATGATGGAGTGATATCTATAACATAAAAGTCAACTTCATAAGTGCATAAGCCTATTTAGAGCAAAATGGTAATGTTTTCCATAAAGTTTCTACAAATTCCATCAAACGCTTACACGATCTTGTGACTATTCTAGATATGAGACGTATTAATGGGGAGCTTGTTCAAGCATGATATGGGTATTGCATTTAGAGCATACCTATTATCGATGACTACCTTGGGCAACATGTTGCCTTTCCAGTATGTGGTGATGTAAAAGGCTTTATAGTTTCCTCTTTCTCCATGACAGATTTGATCATCGCTAAAAAATATATAGTTATCGATAGTGATGTTGCTTACTAGACAATCCAACCGGCCTATGCAGATGCTACAAGGGACATACGCCTCATTCAAGACCTTGAGGAGAGCATTTCTATGAGCTTCAAGTTTAGTAGCAGTGACAACATAGATATCTTGGTAGGTAACTTGTTTAACTGATCAACAATGTTGTATTCATTGTGCTTGATGAATTTAAGAAATTTCATAGCTTTTTTCTTGCTTATTAGCTTTTTAATACTATCAAGTCTGAATCTTGGGCTATAAACTTCAGTACTAGAGGAATAAGAATGATATTATTTTATAGGACTTCACTTTTTTATGCCAGCTGGGGCATAACATCTGCTACTCCGAGCTAGGTGGGTAACCCTTGAAATGTCAAAATTTGCTGCTTGCTAAATAGATTCTCTAGAAATTAAAGTTTTGCTTTCATATTTCTAAGGAACTATTTTGTTGTCCTTATAAGGAAAGAGGATAAAAGTTGAATGATTATCTTCGGTGTGGGCTGAACAAGAGTAGCTTTGACTCTTGGATGATTGTTGAAAAAGACTAATGGCTTTCTAACCCCATAAGGAGGATTGCTCTTATCCTTCTAAGTGGTGTTGATAGACAATATCGTATTTGCTGACTAAGTATGTGAGGTTCTTTTTTTATCATAGAATTCAAAGCTGCCCTCATTCATCATTCTTTAGGCCATAGCATGAAACTCTTTGCATTTTTTAAGAGTGTGGTGATGGACAGTTTGGAAATCATAAAAGCCATTGGCTTTTTCTTTTGTTCTTTTGGCCTCATTAAGTAAATCAGCTTGTACCAAGATTTGCTAAACCAGATTCATTAGTGTTCTGACCTCATCTATAGTCTTTATGATCTTGTAGTCCTCTTTAATAACCAATTTTTTACATCAGATTCAGTATAGGCCTCGGATGAACTAGTTTCAATGCTAGATTTTGACCTTTGCCCAACCTCAACTTTTCCATTTTCTTTGTCCTTGAAGGTATCTCTTTTGTTTAAGTCACTTTCCATGGCTTTATCAATCATTCCATCTAATGTGATTGCATTTACAAAGTTTTTCAAGCGGCTCTTTACTATCTTCCAATAATAACAGATTTGTAATGTGCCAACAAATTTAACAATCATCTATTTTTCTATCAGCAGGGGTGAACATGGGCAACCTCTTTTATCCACCTCAAAACGTACTACTTGTAGCTTTTGTTACATCTTTTTTCCATGTTCATAAAAGAGAAACAACTTGAAACCCTGTCGATGGTAGATTTCTCTTCATCTATGGCATTAATAGATGGACTGATGTACTAGTCCCCCTTTTCATAAAACTCAATTTTGGACCGATCCAACATCTCTTGGACCATTTTTATGAAAAGTGAACAGTGTTGTAGAATGTGCCCTTGATCATAATGACAGTAAAATGGTTTAATGGTTTCTTTATTCTAGTTTTTGACACCCAACACTATTTTTATCTTCACAAAAGTCTGCTATACCTTACTCATCATGGTTTTAACTTCCCTATTGCTTCTTTCATCCTAACATTTTTTCCTATTAACCACTGCATTCACTCTTGGTTTCGCATGGTTAAGAAGTGGATTACCTTTAATGTTAGGTCCAGGCCCATGTTCAACCTTGATCACACATTTTTCTAACAGACTTTACACCTTTCTCTTAAATAAGGTGCAATTTTCAATAGAGTAACTTTGTGTTCAAGCATGGTACTCATAATAGGTATTCACATTGTTCCATTTAAGATAGAATGATGATCTTCGGTTTATGAATACCGGGGCCACTAGTTGGCCTGCCAATAGATGTTAGTAATTCTCTTTGTAAGAGTAAAGAAATGGCTCAAAGTGTTTTCTTTCTCTGGGTGCTTATTAATTATTTAGAGCTTTTGCGTCATTTGCATTGTGAGATTGTGCACTATGGGCTATGTTTTGAATGAGATTTGACACAAAGCTTATTCTTAGAGCGAACCTGGCATAATGTGCTAGTTTTGGTACTGGTGAGTAGTGGTTAAAGCCTTGATACACCATATTTCAAAAGTACATATTTCATGTCGAATGTGGATTCTAAGTGACCTTAACAGGACTTTTGCTAATTGCATTCACTTCCTTCTCTTTGCCCTTGGCTGTTGACTTTTTGCTTAACCCAGATGACTCTTCAATGAATATCTTGCCACATTTAATAGCATTATCAATCATTTTGCCTGAGATAACCATATCAGTAAAATTTTTCGTGGCATTTTCTTACAACACTTTGGTATGGTTTGACATGGTTTAGCTTGTAGGATTCACTATATGGGTTTAAGTTGATGCCTAAATTGGTATCTAAATTGCTCTTCCATCTTATAAAGATAATTGAAGCACCTCGATCTGATGGATGTATTTCCCTATGTAAATATGAAGGGGTACCAATGAGAGACATAGGTAATTTACATTCTAAAAAGTTTTGTCATGGTATGTAGATGGCTACTCACGAAGACGGATAGCTTCTAATAATTTGGATATAACCTCCCTATGGAGTTTGATTGGAATCTACTGCAAATACATAACAAGGAAACAATTAAACCTTTTATTTTACCCATATATTATCATACTTATTAAAATTAATTGGTTTTTGAGAACAAAGTAGTCCCTGATAAACATAAGACAAAAGCCACAAAAAATAAAAGGTTAAAAGATAAAGATAAAAGTGGATTATATCTAAATAATGTCAAAAGCCAAAAATCAAGAACCAAGCGAGACATAGCTAGTCGTGGGCCTAACTCTCTAATTGAGTCTCCAATAGGTCGCCAAGTTGTCACCACATACCCCTTTTATCTTCAGACGATCTAAAGTGAGCGTGGTTACTTAAAAGATATATATGGTGTTGTGGTTGAGCTTTTAGGTTATCCCTTAATCGAGATTTGAATTAGGCATAATAATATGAAAGAAAGAGAGACTGTCGAGTGAATCACTTATCCCGCTAGTCTAAAGAGGCTACCATAAAGTGGCCAAAAATTTAGAGTCGTCATCAATCATTTTAGGCTAGGCATATTGGGTGCCTATTGAAAACAATTTTTGAGTTACAAAACTCAATTAGGTTTAGGAGCTAGTTATATGTGGGGAAGGATCAACACCCCTATGATGCTCGAAATCAGTACCTGCTAACTATCACACTTCGATTTTCACTTAATTGATTTCACTTTGTCATATTTCAATATAACCCCCTTTAATGTATGAAATTTTGTAAATTATAGATTTGAGTTTTTAAAGAAAACTCATGTCATCTATGCACGTCAAAGATGTAGGGAACATAAGGATTTGTTATGGAAATAATCTTTGAATTAAATTTTGAAAATTCAATTATTCCATGTTAAGCACTTGAAAGATACTGACATGGGATATTGCCTTGTAATTTTTCTAAAATAATTTTACAATAC
>JAQSVH010148429.1:12810-31226 GCA_029448705.1 Adansonia digitata | reverse complement strand
AGTTAACTTTTAAATGAAAATTGAATATACGGCTACTTTTGAAGCTTCTAAGGAAATGACTTGGCTTTACAAGTTCCTTAGAGACCTTGGGTTATTCTTGGCATGGATAAACCTATTACACTTTATTGTAATGATAGTACGGCAATAGCAAATACCAAGGAATCTAGACACCACAAGAGAACAAAACATGTAGATAAGAAGTACCATATTATAAGAGAGTTGGAGATGAATAGAGTTGTTTAAGTTTGCAAAATTATGTCTGAGGACAACCTTGCTAATCTTTTTACTAAAACTCTGGTAGCTAGGAGTTTTGAAAGGCATGTCGAAGGCATGGGATGCGAGATATGACTTATTTACTCCTTTAAGGCAACTAGGAAATTGTTAGGGATGCCCTAAGAATAAAAGACATTTTTTATGTATTTCTTTAGTTTGAATCGATTATTCATATTTATATTTCAAGGATTTATTATATTGTTGCTATTTCATCTTTATTTATTTCATGTTAAAGTAAATATAAGCAAATATAGCTCACTCACTACTTATGTTCATACCATTAGGATGTGGCATGTAATGGATTTTATATGCGAGATGACAACATTCTAAGGTAAGTAGTCCAAATATGTAGTCCATAGCCTATGGGTTTAATGTGAGTAATTAACTCATGATAAGACTATTATGTGATTTAAATCCAATTAGGATGATGGCTTGTCTTGGCAATCTAGAACAGGTTAACTCTTAAGTAGAGACGTAGATATATGGCCTAGAGGTGGTGATATATCGGACTAGAGCAAAGTGCAATTAATCCATTGATAAGTCCATTTGCGTAGATTAATTCATTTTAATGTTCATTGTGTAAGTACTTTAATCCTAAGTAGTAATTGACTCCATGTGTATAACTTATATAGTTTGATGTTTCAAAGGCTAAAACGTCTCAAAATAGTAAGCTATTAGACTAGCTCGTTGGGCATATAACTTATATTCAATGAGAGCTTTACTTATAGATATGGAATCATAGCTCTCATAAAAAATTAAGGTTATCCTCTTAAAAGGCATTATACGAGATAGTGAAAATGGTCAAGGCCTTATTCATTTGTTGTCAATTGATAAATTGTTAACATGTAGTGAACAACCATTTTCAAAAAAGAAAAAGTATATTGGAACTTTAAGATGAGGTGATCAAGTAGGCTAAATGGACTTTTAACCTTAAGTTGATCATGAATATCATATAAAGGTATTACACAAATGACAAGGCCATCGGACTAAAAGGCTATTTATAAAGCTTACGTAATAAGGCATATAATTGGGAGTGCAGTTTTAGGTCTTTAGTGGTATGGCTATGAGATTAACAATTATGTGATTAATTATTCTAGATAGAATAATTAATACATATATTATTAGAGCCTAATTATATATGTCCAATTAGTCCCTCCACTAGTGCAGTATAATTTCTTAACGGATGGTTATCAATTGAAAAACCTAAAGTCATATGATTCTTAAAATGGTGAAGTGGTACACCAGATTCACTCACTTTAGAAGTATAGGCATTTTCTTTAGTTAGTAAATGAAAATAATGTTTAGTGTTATTTATTTAGAATATATATTTAATTTGATTAAATATTTATTTAAGACAAAAATTAATAATTTAAATTAATTATATTTATCTTCTGATAAATATATGAATTAATTTAAATTAAAAAATATGAAAAATTAATTATTTATATAATTGATAAGATATCAATAAATTATTGTTTAAATAGTTTTTTATAAATTAAATATGAATAATATTCTAAGTAAATTAAGAAAATTATTGTATTTATTTTTTTATTAAAATTAATTATTTTACTATAGTTAATTTTATTTTGATGTTAGTACATAACTATTCTATTCGAATAAAAAATACAATGATTTTATTTCAAATTAGAATTGGAGTTATAAAAAATTATTAAGTTAAATACTATTTACAATTTAATCACAATTAGTTAAGTATTTAGATTAAATAGGCTAAACTCTATAAAACAATTAGGCTAAAATATTGTCTAAGAACACTAGGGCTTGGCCAAAATTTGGTGGGCACCTATATTAAGGTGACACCACATTTGGGTTTTATAAAGGTGGTAAAATAATTATTTTTAATTAATAAAAAAATTATGATCACCTTGTTATCTAATATAAATAAGAGGCATATGCCTAAAATTTTAATTTGGACCATTTGCGCCACCCTTAAGGGTTTCTAGTGACAACATCTCATGATTTTTAACTTGCTGGCACAAAGGTGATCTTAAAGGAGAATCAAGCCATACGAATCTAGAGTAGATTGAGATAAAGAGTTCCCACACATTTTACCATATGGGAATTGGAAAATAGTGGAGAAGGCTAGTTAAAAGCTTATCTAAGAATTCTTAGATGGCATCTTCAGATCTACAATCAGGTAATTGATTATGGTAGTTTTATTATATACAACAACACCATCCAGTGTGATTCAATTTTTAAATTTTTTTAAATTTTTCTGCATAAGCTATTTTATTTTTCCTACATGGTTACTTTCATAAGTGCTAGGAACTATTTGCTAATTTTTTTTCTTGGATCAAGAATGATTCTAGACGTCAATAGATGTTAGCAATGCACACTAATAGATAGGGAGAAATTTGGCTTAGGGTTTCTATGTTTTTGGTCATTTAGGATTTTATCATGTCTATTGTGTCTCTCTACTCCAAAAACCCTAATAAATGTATATTTATACATTTAAATAAGGTTAAGCCTAACTTATGAGTCTGTTAAGCCCATTACCGCAAAACCCAAGGAGTGGTGCCACACTTGGTATTTTCATAGGGATCCAAGTAACACTCTTTTAACCAATCCATTTAGGATTATGTGCAGCTATTAACTATTTAATATCATGGCTTAATCCCGCACTAATGTGGCTTTCATATTTGCACCTAACCATATATCAAGTCCAAATAGGTTTTGCTCAAAACAAAGCCCATTAGATTCAATAATTAGGGCTTTCAACTAGCCTTTATTTATATGAAAGGATATTTAATTCTCAATAAAATTTCTTGCCTAAGTAAAAAAAATTTACTTCGTGTAAATATAATTGGATAATTACCAAATAATTATTTAATTTACCATAAATAATTTTTTGGTCCAAAACCAAGAGAACTTTATTGTCATGCCTACTATTAAGCATTAAATTCATAAGACATTTTTATCTTTGTCAACATATTAAGACATCTCTAATTAGATTTCACAAATATAATTCATGTCTTAAATAAAATTTAATTAAACTAATTCAATTAGGTCCTCCTCGTTATACCTTTTATTTAATTAATTCATACTTAATTAAATCCTAAATTTAATTCAACAAATCTGTCTTATTATCTATGACCTATTAGGTTCCTAATAGGGTGGAAATGAACATAATTAATCTTGTTAACTGCATTTAAGGATCAAGAGTGAGATCTGACAAGCCTTCACAACCACTTAATTGTTGAAAAGTCAATGTGACCTTATCAAAACCTTTTAATAACCTACCTATCAATGTAATTCGATGTTTTCACCAAATATCCTAGATTAAGCATAAGCATGGTAAAGTGCTTACTCATGCTTAATCTATGTTAGTCCTTACAACTCATGGTTAATGATCATGAGCTTATAAGGAACAAATTCTCAAAATTCTTTTACAAAAGACTTTAATCCAATTAACCTTATTTAAGAACAATTACGACACATCGTCAATGTCACAATGAGTGGTGAATCCTCTCTGGTTCACTCTTTCACCTCCATCTGCTTCATGCCATTCACCCATTCATGATGCTCTCTAGGTAAGTCTTTATACGAGATGACTTACTATCATAAGCCCAAGAAATATTTACATGACTAACATATGAGAACAAATTCCATAGATGCTTAAGTGACTAATATCGAATAGAGTTCTTATATAGGCCTCGTTTAGTGAAATTGTTTCCTAAAGCAAACATCCCCATGCCATCCCAAGTATCTCACATATTTCAACCTACGAGACCCATTGTTTACTTCATAAGTTAGAAGGCATAAGATAAGCCAGTCTTTAAGCATCACTATTTTTAGGATGGTGGTTTCTCTAATGGAAAAGAAAGAATGGCACAATAAAAGAGGAAAGAAAGGTGGCATCAATTGTGGCTTCCTTGCTTGGGGCGGTAACTCTTGGAGGGCTTAAGAGAAATAATTTTTTCTCTTCATTTTGTATCACTTCACAAGAGTTCTTTTCTTACATTACAAGCAATGTTAGCCATCCCCTTTCTAATTCCCATAGTCGAATACAACCTCTCATAAAGGGAGAGTTTTGATCAATTACAAATTACATGCATAGGTGAAACTCTTTCACCTAAAGTGATTTAATTTAATCACACCACTCACCTATGCTGGCCGAACCTATCACACATAATGGGAACTATCCTTTTTAGCTAATTCATAATTTATCTAGACATAATTCTAGCTTGGTGCGCTATAGATCATCTAGCTAAGTTAGGTTTCTAATGAAGATTTAATTCACAAATTAAACTCTTTATTTATCTAACAAATAACTTAATTTTTCATATTTAATTACGATATAATTGGAGAATAAGATAAATAGGTAGAAACCCATTTTAGCTAATTATTTATCCTATTTATGAATTTTTATCTAAAGAAAATTCATAATTGAATTAAAATAAATTTAATAATAATATTCTTTTTAATATTAATTATCTAAATATTTAATATTTTGATAAGATTATCCAAGGAATTTCGGCTAGGATATTATATACATGTAATGTCTTAATTCAGACAGTATCCATCTAGACATGGAATGTCTCAATTTAGACATTATCTAGATAAGATAATCTTATGTACTAGATCTTAAAAAGACAACAAAATCTTAGATTTCACAAAATCTAAAATTTTTGTCCTAAATTGATTTTTAATTGAACTTTTTAATTAAGTCCTCCATTTAACTACCTTTTATTTAATCAAGTCAAACTTAAATAAATCTCGATTTTAATCCGAGAATTATAATCTTATTTGTGTGTGACACATTAAGTTCCTAACATGTTGGCAATGAACATAATTAATCTCACTAATCATGTTCATAGATCAAGAGTGGGATCTAGCAACCCATCATGACCACCTAAATGTTGAAGAGTCAATATGACTTTATCAGAAACTCTCATTAATCAACTAGCACTGTAATACGGTCTTTTCACCATATATCCTGGAATAAACATGAGCATAGTACAGGGTCTTTTTATGCTTTAATCCATGTTAGATCTTTCAACTTAAGGTTAATAATCATGAATCTACAAAGAATTCTTCTTCATAATTCACTATGCTCTGCCAGAGATAGTAATCCAATTAACCATAGTTAAGATCATTTGAGTATGTCTCCAATGTCATTCGAAGTGGTGAATCCTTTACTTATGCACCTACAATATAGTCCATGCCATACCAAATACCATCATTATTTGGTACCCGTCCATCATAGACTTGTTTATAATAGATCAAAGTATAGCACTCCCTTACAAGATGACTCGATATCACAAGATTGAGAACTATTCACATGATTGGCACATAAATATTTCGTAGACATTTGAGTGACTAATACTAATAGAGTTCTCATATAAGCTTTGTTCAGTAAACTTGTTTCCATAAAACAAGCACTCATATGTTATCCCCAAGTAGCCTATTTACTTTAAATTCTATGAAATCAAAGAGTTGATGTATCAAATGCATGGAGGCTTAGAATGTATTAGTCTTTGTTCATTGTTAGTGCCCTATCTTGACAATACAATGATGAAGAACATTTTTAGAAATGCATAAAGATCTCATTATCATAACTGTTTACTATTTTTGCAAGGCTATTGTGTTTTAAGGGCTTCATCTAATTAGTGTTTGCTTGATAGTCAATCATGCCACTAACATGAACGAAAACCTTTACCACTACAATTTAGTAACATTTATATAATTAATTGACAGAGTATCCTATGTCCAATTTGATTGGTTAAAGGGCATACACCAATATCTCCTACTTGCACTTGAAAAATTGTATTACTGCACTAGAAGCATATGTTTAGTTCATAGGTGACAATCTTTATTACAAGTCATTAATAGTTTAGATCACAATAAGACCTTGATTTCAATCATATGGCTCTTGTTTTACAACTAATGGGATCAACTTATTCAACGTAGTGGCTAATGATCCAAAACTAATCACTTTCATAGGCCTTGACATAATGATTTGTTTTTACTGGCTTTTGGATATAAATATGTAATCTCTTTGTTGGAAATCTTTCAAATGTTGCATCCAAGTGTTTATAACTTTGTTTGTCATTTTTTATGAATATCAACGTTTTTAATAGTTCATGAATGCTCCTGCTAAATCTTAGATGTCTTGTAGGCAATTCACATCTTACCTAAAATTAAGTTTTAGTTAATTAGGCTTTATTTAATTGAAAGGCATAAAATATGCAGACCAAGTTGTAGAATGATTCTGCTAAGATTTATTCTGTAAAGAAAATTAAAGAATATGGCATCCATATACCAGCAATAACAGATATATGTTCATAACTTATCCTAAATAAAATTTCCTAATAATTGACCCAAAATGCCAAAATATTGTTCAAATCAATAAATCATAAAAGTTTCTTATAAACTTTCTCAAAATTGTTTGGTAAGCTGGATCTACATCAACTAGGTTGCTAACTCCGTAGTCTATCTTCATTTTTCTTTCCCCTTATCTTCTTCATTGGTCCCTATAGTATGTCAAACATATTTAGCACCAATAATCAAGTATCCCATACCAAAAGAAAGTAAAAGAATTTATGAATTTATACTTGAGCTGGAAACTCTTTTTGACTTTTTACCTTTGACAGATTTAAGGTACTTTTTACAGTTTCTCCTTTAATGACAAGCTTACCGCAATGATGGCAAGTGCCCTTGTCATTCCCTTCTTAATCTTGAACCCACCTATAGGCTTTGAACTTTTTGAGCTAAGAGGTATGTGCCACCTTGATTTCTTTTTTTTTTATTTATTTTCATAGAAGTAGAAGTAACTATATGATAGCCTTCTATTGGTGAGAGACTTATCTGTCGTGGTTAACATGTTTAATAATCTCGAGGGGATGTCTCTTTATGATTCATGTTAAATTTCAATGTTATCTATTTTCACGCTAGTGCACATATCATAAACAAAAAATATAGTGATGAATAGAGTATTTTTACCACGAGAAATTAAACTAAATTTGCTAACTACAAAAATAAAAACAATTTAATCCTATCTAAATAATTAATTAAAAGATTGTAAAATAAAATTAAAACGACACTAAAATTAACTAAAATAACAAAACAAATTAAATAGGGTTTACTTGATCAATGAGAAAAGCCTAGGTTTATAGTTTCCCTCAACACTTCAGTTAAACTTGTTTTATCCTCTTAACATGATTAATGATAATGAGTTATTAACATAAAGTTCTACTTTATTTATAAGTATCTTTTAATAGTCTTATAAAAATATTTCTTCTGATCAATTGACTATATCCTATGCAAATTGAATTAAAAGAAACTCATTAAACTTAGACCCGAATTGGTTACATATGACATGCTTATAAATTCCTATCTAGCGTACAGATCAATTCATCCTAGTAAATGAATAGGAAACATATGGCATTCAGCCTAGGTCTAAACACAAAATTCATTTTTCCAAGTTTATTAAGGTTATCCAATCAATTTAATTGGTGGCCAAACAATTAAAAGCATTAAAAACAAGATTGAACAAATAACTTAAATATCATTAATTCAGGAAAAGAAAAAAATAATCCAAACTACATGTTGAGTTCCATTATAACCCTAGAAAAAATAAATGTTGTGTATATTGATTAAATAAAACACAAAACACTGAGTTTCACTATCATAACTATTACAACAAAGACAAAAAGATTAAGGGAAAGAGAAAACTAAGAGTTGTCAGGTCTTAGTCTTCAATTTCTTTAATCTTTCTCTAATTTCATAGTCTTAATGGCTACTCTCCTTTTTCGAAAACTTAAGAAAAATAAAAGCTATAAAGTATTTAGGATATTTATATTTCTAATCTCAAGAGTCCTATATAGGCAAAACCTTAGAGCAAAATCTGGTTTGCAAGTAGCTTAAATATTTTATTTTTGGAAGTTGCCAAACTGAGTCCACTTTACTTCTTTATTAAGTTATTGCACTTTTGGAAACTTTTTCAAGATTTGACCTACAAAAATATGAAAATACTTGAATAAGTATATAATTGAAATATAAGGAAAGTAAATAAAACCAATTTAAAAACTACTAAAAATAAATAAACTCTAAATAAAAATCTTTAAGACTTAGCTAATTTAATGCGTATAATGAGATTAAAATAACTTTATTTTATAACGTTATCATTTAACACAAGCTGTGAAAGCTTGGTGGCAGAAAGGAAAAAAACTAGATAAATGGCTAGCTCACCATCAATAGACTAACCAAACTGTTCTAAACTTGTGATCCATCCAATCATCTTTAGCACAAAGACTGTCAAACCCAAGCAAAACATATCCAATTCAATCAAGAACACTACTAAGACTTAAACAACTAACCAAACCAATCAAGATACATAAACAATAAGATAAAAATCATTCAGTCCTTAAACCATTAAAAAAACCAACCTTGCTAGAAAAGACATCAAATAACTTGAGTCAAGAGTAAAAAATCATTAAAATCTTTAAACCGTTAGGAAAGACCAATAGATATCCTAAGTCAAGAAAGCAATCATCCAAACATTAAACTATCCAAAAATGGCCATGATCATAAAGCCCATTGGTCTAAAGTCAACACTATAAATTGTAAAATCGAGAAGGCAGTTGACAAAACTTTTAGTCAAAAGAACAAATTGCAATATCTATGCCTATATTAGACATTATGTCCTGATTATGTAGTCATAACATCAAGAAAGTTGCACTTACATAATCACATGTTGTTATTCATTCATCATGTAGCATCACTTTGTCAGCATGGCATCAAAAAAACTTTTTTAAATCCCGAAGAAGCTCCTGGTAAGAATCCTGAACATTGAAAACCAACAAACCAGAGGGTCATTTAAGTAAGAACCCTATCTCTCTAGAATACTATGTTAAGAATTCGAGCCAAACATAGTAGGCAAATGTGATTGGCTATTATTAAAAGTCAAGCTTAGCAATGTCAGTGAGCTAGTTCTAGCTAATTGGCTCATGTCAGGAAATTCAATCCCAAGGATGTCAATGGGTATAGCCTAATTAGTTGTCATTTTGCCAAAAACTTTTGTCCAAAACCTCTGCCAAGAACTTTTGTCATAAACCTTTAAAGTCCATTATTACTAATTAGTCATAAGCTAGCTTATTAGCATTTTTGTTAATAACTTTTGTAATAAAGCTTTAAAGTCCAATGAACCTTTGCCAAACCTTTAAGGTCCAATGTTGCTGGTTAGTCATAAGCCGGCTCATAGTTACTTTTTGTCAAGAACTTTTGTCAAGAACCTTTAAAGTCTAACATTACTGGTTAGTTATGAGCCAGATCATTGGCATTTTTGTCAAGAACTTTTTAGCAAGAACCTTTCGAGTCCAATGTTGCTAGTTAGTCATGAGCTAGCTCATTAGCATTTTTGTCAAAACCTTTATCTTTCTCCAAGCCAAACCTAGGGATAAGTTGAGCCTAGTATCATAGTTTAGGTCTTTCATCCTAAAACTCAAACTTTACTTTCTTTCAAAATCAAAATCGATACTAGAATATTGTTTTTATCCCAAAATCAGATTAATTTTGATCTTTTCATTAAGAACATAAGACAACATCGAGCATACCCTAAACAAAATGGTGTCTAATGGTCTTCGCCTTATTCTTAATACTCAACAATAGAAAAAAAAAAAGAATAGCTATAGACACCTTATTTTGTCCAAAGGAATATCTCAGGCATCAAATGTCATCATTTGAAGCATTGTTAGTATATGCCCTATAGCCAATCAAATTAGATGAGGCATATAATAGTTAATAATGCAAACCAATCACTTCTATTAGTGATTTAAGGTTTTCCTTCATGATAGCGGTGTGATTGACAATTATGTAAACACTATTGGATAAAGCCCAAGAAACATAATAGCCTTGCAAAGATAGTAATAAGTTACGACGTGAGATCCTTATGCATCAAAGCTATGTTTCTAAAAACACTCCTAGTCATCATATTATCAAGACAGGGCATTAACAATGCATAAAAACTAGCATATGCTAAGCCTTCATGCATTTAATGCGTGTAACTCTATGATCTAATAGAAGTTGAAGTATAGAGAAACTTAGGGATAGCATATGGGTGCTTGTTTTGTGGAAACAAGTTCACTAAACATGGCCCATATGAGAATTCTATTTTGTATGAGCCACTCAACTGTCTATGGAATATGTTTTCATGTGCTAGTCATCTATATTAGTCTTCAGACTTATGATACCAGGTTATCTTATGTGGGGAGTGTCATGCTTTAATTCCATCACAAATAAGTCCACAATAGATAGATGCTTACGGTAAGGTGGTTTTGGGTATTGCATAAACCATACGAAGGTGGATGAGTGATCCAAAGAGGATTCACAACTCTAAGTGACATTAAAGACATATCTCATATGCTCTCGACTTTGGTTAACTTGATAAAGTCATTGTCCAATGCATAATGAATTTAGGAGAAATTGTTTCTGTAATTTCTTGAGGTTAATTGAAAATTGTAGGAGCTAATATGGATTGATACATGAGTAGACACTGCACCGTGCTCATAGTCTTTCTAAGATATCTGGTGAAAGAATCAAAGTACACTAAAAGGCTAGTTATGCAAGGTTTCTTAACATTGTTATATTAACTTTTCTTGTATATCGGGTGGCCATGATGCCTTGCTAAAGGCCTGTCTATAAATATAAATACACTTAATAGCGTAATTATATTTATTACCTTTATGATGGAAACCTAATAGGTCACACACAATAAGATAATCTATTATATTAAAATCATGATTTAATTAAATATAACTTAATTATATAAAAAGTATAATGAAAACTTAATTGAATAAGTTCAATTAAGGATAATTTAAGACATAACTTAGACTTATGAAATCTAATTAAAGAGTTCTTAATATGGCAATAAAGATAGGAATGTTTTATCAAGATAATGTCTATTTACAGACATAGTTTTAGGGATAATATTGAATAAGGCTAAATAATTATATTTGAAAAATTAAATAGTTATTTGATAATTATTTAATTAATTATTTAAATTTATTTACATAAAGTAAAAATTATTTTACTTGGGTTAGAAAATTTAATTAATAATTAAATTATCTAACATGTAAATTAAAAGTGTTGGGTTGAAAGCTTAAATTATCAAGTCAAGAAAAATTAGTTATGAACTACTCTAAGTGGGCTTGGAATGGCTATTTTTGGTGTGCTATTGGGTTAAAATATTAATAAGTTAATACTAAGGCCAATCATGGACAAGCTAATTAAAATAGTTTTAATCAGGCTCCATGAAACACTCCAAAATAGGGCCACATTCTAGGCATGTTAGTAATGTGCTTGGTTGACCCATTAGTCAAGCTTAACCGAGCCTAAAGTGTGTTTAAATACATTACTAAGGCTTTTTGGCTAAGAAAAAGCATTAGGAAAACCCTAGGCACTAACCCTAGACTTTTTTGCGGGGTTTGGCATAATATCTATGCTCACTTAAGCTGTCTTAGGGTTTTCATGGTTTTTTTGAGTGTTTTTGAATTTTTCTTGGCAAGATGAAGAAAAATAGTCTTTTAACATTGAGAGATTAGTTTTTTACAAAAGTTATGAAATTGGTCGAATCTCAAAATCTTTGTTTCCCTAAGCCTAATTGTGCAAATTTCTATTCTAGGTGATCAGAAAGTGTTTTTAATCACAACAAAAAAAAGGATAATTAGTTTTCTATCATAAAGGAATCAATCAGAATAAAAAAATTGTGACTTTTGGATTCGTTTGCCTACATCTACGAAAAATAGGTACTTCTTTATAGGGTTGTTTTCTTTTTTTTTTTTTTTGTGGCGCAACAGGTGAAGGAATTGTTCCTAGATCACTTCGGGTCTGTACCTATTAGCAAGAAACCTTTTGGTTAAGTCTTGAAAAGCATTTTAGCTAGCACTAAAAAACCACTAGACCTCATGAAAGCTCCAATAGGTATCTATGTGGATCACAATTAGAGGTAGGATACCTGTGCTACTTTTAGCCTTAAGAAAGGATCATAGTAATAAACCCATGGTGTATTCGTGGAGGGATCAACAACTTAGAGTTATAAGTCTTTAAATAGATATGATTTTCTATCAGATTTGGGTTTTAAAATTGCTATCCAATCACATGTACATCTTTTTCTAAGAACCTAAAGAAATTCAGGCCTTTTTTGTTTAATTCTACAATGTATTTTAATTCTGATTAAATTTTTATGGTTATATTGATATGCATGAGCTTGGATTTTCTCTTTTAGGCATCAACTAACTCAAACGGACAAACATAGATCCATCAACCATTATTACTAGCTAAAGTAAAGTGTTCAAAGAGTCAAAGGTCCATAAAATTCATATTTTTCCATGTATATATCGATACATAGCCTTTAAGTATCGATATAGGGACTCCACGCCTTTAAAATTCAAAAATCCATTGATTGTATTGATAAAAAAGGCAATGTATCGATACATTGGCTGAATATATTGATGCATTTGTCAATTATATCAATACTAGGTTATGTCATAGAAAAATCATGATTTTTGGCCAAATGTATTGATATATAAGTGAATGTATCGATACATTGCCTTTTTGTATTGTTACATTAGTGAATGTATCATTACATGCTGGGTAAAATTACTAATTGTATTGATACATTAGTGAAATATGGACACATCCTATGTATTTTGCCTAGTTCATGGCATTTTTTCATCGCTTACACCATTGCTTTAGAACACAAATTGCCATGATCTTAGCTCCAAAAATTATTTAATTTCAGACATCATGAAAGTTATATGGATTCTATTTTGAGCCTTAAGGGTTGGATTGTTACATTTTCATGTTGTAATGATGGGTAACACATGCATGGCTTTCTTTAGCTGCAAAAATTGTACATTAGCCAATCAAATATTGAAAATTAAACCAATGGTACAATGACTTATCAAATTTTACATGAAAAATGTCTCAAATACCTTATTTTCTTTTTTTTTATGGCTAAAATGTTATGCTATTTAATAAACATCCTAAGCTCAGTTAAGAGGATAACATACATTCTTACGTGCTCTCCTTAGCCAAAAATCTTCTATTCCCCTAGCTCCCCAAAGTAGCCAAAAAAAACCCTATAAAACATTTCTTTTCCCTTATTTCTTCTTTCCAACATCCCCTCCACTAATAGTATAACCCTTAAGCTCATTCTTAGCCATTCTCTCTTGCTAATCTATAGCAAAGGAAGAGAAAAAAGTGAGCAAGAAACTTATTTTTGCCTACAGATTTTTCTACTCAACAACAAATGCAAAGTTTTGAAGCTTCCTAGTATACCTCATATCCTTTCTCTATTCATTTCCTTTCTTTTGCTTTATCATCTCATCTTAATAAGCTATTTTTATGAAAACCATGACCTTATTCTAGGATGTTCAAGCGTTTAGCGGCCTTGGTTGTGGTAGTATTAACGTTCTTTATCCTATTGATGCCTTAATATGGTTCTTTTGTGATAATCATGTTTTCATACTTTGTTTGTCTTGAAATCATGTCTTGACATTGTCCTGAAACTTCTAGCATGCTTTTTCTTGTCTAGATATGTCCACATAAACTACCATGTCATAATTTTTTATGTCATTCATGAAACCAACATGTTCATGAATCTTATTGTTCATTTCCTTACATTTTATCATATTTTTCACGCTTAAATGCAATCATATATATCAAGATGCGAACCTCAATATATTAGAGTAGGCAACATTCAAATTATCATAGGGTCCTAGCTAATCAAACGAATTATTCATCTGAACCTCTCATACCGAAATAAGAGAGTGATTGGGTTAAAAACTTGCCACTGATCTATTTTCGCTATAGATATGATTGCTCACCTATTAAAACCATTCCCTAAAGAGTTTGAAAATCTAAAGAAAAATTTTATGATCTGCATATACCATAGATCTATAAAGTTGGGCTCCGGAATGGGTTACACCACAAGTAAGGACTCACTCGCTCTTATGATGCCCAATACTTGGTACCAACTAATCACACGTATTTGAATTTGTTTTACCTCGATTTCAACATATATGTTAAATAATAATCCCTCTTTTATTTCATCAAAATCAAACAAATATCATTAAAAAATGTATCTCAACTCTTATCGGGACTAATTCGAATTTACAACTAATTCAAAGTTAAAATTATTTTAAAAGGAAATATTTTGTAAAAGCATTTGGTTCTAAGAATATTCACTAATTGCCCCATTTTTAGTATCTTTTTTATGAATTTTAACTTCATTTAAAAGAAATTACAAAAATAACACATTTGGACTAAATTGAAGAAAATCACAATTTTAAAAATAATATGAAAAAAAAATCAACTTTATTTATTCCAAATTGGAAACTTTAGCCTAAGTCACAAGTGGCCTTCTACAGGACACTCCTAGACATATTTACACACTAAACATGACTTGTATTATCAACTCTGAGGCATCAAAGTACCTCAGAATAATGGACACTAAATCCAAAGAGAACTAAAATGGGGATAGATCTGACTTTTCCAGTTCTCTAAATTTATTTCGGATTATTCCTACCACATAAAATCACCAAAATATATTATATGATTGCTGACTCACTATACTTCAACCAAAAATTATTCAAAAATACCAAAAAATCATTTTGGTTATCACATACATTTTTTACTTCAACACTACTGCATCATGCAGCAAGTCCGACCAACCTGCGTTTCGAATTTTCTTGTTGATTCATCCAAAATACCCACTAGATGACCCATACATCCTTGGAAAGCTTATTTATTCTAATTTTATCTAAAAACATGAGAAAATTTCCCATGAATGATTATCCTCATCAAAAATAGCTTGTAATACTAATCAAGTATTGTAACAAAGCTGTGTGAACAACACATGTTCCAGGATTTTACTGTATTTATCCGATCACGAAATTGAATGATTCAACCACCTATTACGTAGCTTAATCGATAAGGGTTATCAAGATACTAACAAAAATTCCTAAGTCATTTAACCTAATCAAAATATATCTTTTTTGAGAGTACTGTGCTAAATAGCAATAGTAACTCGACTCAACTTATGATCATGAAGCTTTTTGTCACATTTTTAAAACACATTTTTGGACATTTAAACATCCAGAATAAGACTAAACTGGCTCTAAAAATTTTGTATATGAGGAATGAACGAAGATTCCTAAGTGCCAAGACCTGGAAACATGTTTTTTAACATTAGTGATATGCATTGGACTCACGCAAGTGACTTTGATTCTATCACTTTTATTCATTATTATTTATACTTGGCAAGTAAATGGCATACCAATGCCACACATTTAAGTGCTGAAACTAGCAATCAAAGTGACAACAAACCCTATAATTTGAATCACCTAAATGGCACCTAATGACTCACATTAAAACATTCCAAGTTTAGACTCAAACAAGCATAGTTAAACACTTAAAAATATTTTTATTTTGCTCCAAATCAGTTTTAATTAAGCTATTTATTTAATTTCCCCAAGTTACTCATTAAAGAGCTTATTAAACAACACCAAACCTTGATTCACCTATTGATTAAGTGAACCAACATTGGCCATTGGGGGATTATTTAAGAAAACAAGGTTTTCGCACAGCCTAAACATCCTAACATGCATTTAATCAAACACATAGAATACTAACATGAAGTTCTATCAACTAGTCATCAACAACACAGATTCTATCACAAAAATCAGCATGGTTAAAGGTTTTTAAACACAATCATATTCATCAATTCATCAATTCTCATCAAATTCTCATTAATTGACAATCAAGCACATGAAAGCAAGCTTAGATTCAATTCAATTAACATGCTTAATAGTTAAAGCATGTTTTTCAACATTTAAGCTCAATAATTGAACAAGTAAGCTTCTAAATTTGTTCAATTAAACATAAATTTCAGCTTGCCTAAGTTCAACTCAACTTAATTTATCTAGGTTTCACCAATTAAGCATCAATTATGTCATGCCTACTAAATTTCACCTAGAATTCACCATGATCGAACCTAGCTAGATCATTTTGAGCTTGCTCGTATGGCTCTCCTAGTTCAAGAACATAGAATTTCATCATTTTTGACTAGATTCAAGTTCTAATCAATTAGGTTTTAATTCAAATCAACTCACACTAGCTCAAATTAGCAAGATCATGCAAGATTAAATTTATTAAGCTTAAGCCTAACTAATTTAAGCTAGCAAAACAAGCTTCTTCATCTTTATCATGTTCAAACACCTTATTAGTTTAGGAAACCATGATTTAATCATCAAACTTCAAGATTTCAGCTTAATATCATCAAATCCTAGTTCAATTGAACTTAAATCATCATAATCCTAAAAAACTAGATTGACTGAATCAAGAAGTTTTACCTTGTTTAAACATAGGTTTAATTCTCTGAACATGATTTTATCTTAAATTTTAGCAATTAATCACTCAATCATGCTTAGAATAATAAGAAAACAAGTAAATCATAACTCAAATAAAGATACAATTATAAGATCATTAAAAAACAAGTTGGTCGAACACTAGAGAAGGTAAGATCATTATATCTAAATCATCAATCAAGCATGAAAAGCATGAATCAATCATTAAAACATGATAATTAACTTGAAATTGAAAAGAAAAGTTAGAGATTATATCTACTCTAAGCTTACTTGCCTCCTAAAGATGATGAAAGCTTCAGAGAAAAAGAAAATTTTCGATTTTTTAAAGCTTGCCAAGTGTTTTTAAAGTTATGAGATCATGGCTAATCACCCCTATTTATAGGCCCCTAAGCGAGTGATTTAAGCTTTTATCACCCTTGGGTGATCTTAGCTTAATCACTAACCATCTAACTAATTTTAGAGGAAATTACATATTGCAATTAATGAAAGATGAACAAAATTAGCACATTATGCGCATGTTGAATTCAGCCAAGCTTAATTCGTTCAATAGTCTTGCACAACTTTTTTGTCCATTCAATTGATCATGCCTTATCTATGTAAAAATGCAATTGCATGTTCCTTCCCATAGTAAAAATGTTTCCTAATGACTTTTTTCTAAAAAATCTAAAATTTTCTATCTCGAACCTCCAAGATTAAACCTCAGGAATTTTTGGCTTTCTAAATTCTAAAGGTCCTTTCTTGACCTAGTCCAGATTACACCTTGTTGACCTAAAGTCCATGTTCAATTTCATTTTGGTATAATCAATGTTAAAATTTGGGTTGTAGAACTCTTTCAATTTCAAAATCGAACTATAAGATAAAAAGTTGACTTTTTACTGTTGATTTTGCTTATAGTTGACTTTTGCCATTATGTTGACTTTTGATTTGTACTTCTAAATAAGTCCCTTTTTCACTTAAATGACCTCTATAATCACTCTAATCACCTTAAGAGACATCTATCAATCAACTGTTAACATTTTCAGATTTTCAGGACCCAAGTCTTGGTTTTTTTCAAATCTGGCATTAACCCTTTAAATTGGACAAATAAGCTCAGGTGCCCTATTACAATAAACTAAGCTTACTGGAACAAATCAAAACCTCAATTGGATCTTTCTATCATCTATAACTTATCCAAGAAGATACAACACTAGAAAAATCTATGTAACCCCTATGACCAAGAAAAATTCAATTAAAGGCTTAGACTTAGTATGTCTACAATTTCTATATTTGAATGATTAAGCGTGTTATATGCGATTATTTTCATGAATGTCATATTTTAGTTCACTACATGTTTGTCAACATGTTTGTTTAATGCATGCCAAAAAATTTATTTTTATAAAACCCCTAAGTTAAGTCTATATTAACTTCAATAAATAGGAATTAATAAGAATTTAATTTTCTCTATCAATTAACCTTCCAATCATAAGGAAAAATCAAGCTCCTCATGTTTGGATTCAAGGTCAAATGAGGCCTAATATTATAATTTTTGAAAACAAAATTTGTCTTTTAATTTTCCTCAAGTTATTTGTGCCTTAATATTGTGTCTAATGTTTTTTGCATGAGACATGATAAATGGGCTATTTCATTATCCCAAACTACTCTAGAATTATGCAAATAAGCCTGTGAAGCTATTATCATTGACCTTCTTTTGTCACGTATGTTTGAATGTCTATAACCTGAGTCTAACTCTATAAAACCTAGAAAACCAAAAATTTTCCT
>JAQSVH010148429.1:0-12710 GCA_029448705.1 Adansonia digitata | reverse complement strand
CTTCTTTTGTCACGTATGTTTGAATGTCTATAACCTGAGTCTAACTCTATAAAACCTAGAAAACCAAAAATTTTCCTATTTCAGCACTGACAGCATTATGACCTTGGCTTAAAAATCATTTTTGAGCTCTAAATGATTTTTTATATTTTTTCTAGCATTTTTCTTTAAAAAGGAATCGAATTACCTTTACAACAGTATCTTGTGTGCCCTTGGATCATTCCGTATGAGAAAGTTACAAATTTTCAAACCTTTGATGTCTAGAACCCTTGGAATCAGCAATTAACGTTCTGTTTGGGTCATTTCAAATGGAATTTTCTAGAATTTTTGAATAATTTCCTAAAAACTACATAAAGTTCCCTTTCTAGAAAGGTATTGTTCATGATCTAATGATTCCAATATGTCCAGAATGATTTTTCAAAATTCATCGTAGCCTCTTCCTTGCATGCGTCAGTAGTGTTAAATCAAGCCTAACTTCAAAAATTATTCTCTCCTAGCGAGCAATCTTTTGGTATTTTTGAAATATTTTGAGTTACCTTTCCAATGGTATCTCACCTAACACCTAAGAATTTTAGATCAGTCCAGAATAAAAATGAAAAGGAGAATAACACGACATTGTCCCCTATTTTTAGCATCAATTAATTAATAGATTTTTCCAAATTCCTTCTCTAAGGCCTTCTAATGCCTTTAGGTGAGTCCGGGCAACCCCTATCCAAATCTAAAACATGTGCCAACACCATTTAGGCTCAAATCAAGGAATAAGCATTTTTCAAATTTTGTCACACCTATTTTTATCAATTCCCACTTTTTAAATCAAAAGCCATTGATTTTGTCAAAAATCATTAAAAATGTTATTTTGTTAATGAATTATCAAATCTTTGTTACTTTAAGTCTTTTAATCTTGTCTTTTAAAAAATTATCAAGAATTAAATTTTATCACATTCATATTTCTCCCAATTTTTTTTCAAAATCCAAACCCAATTTTTCACACCTCAACTAACCAATGAATCCAAATGCATTTCAAAAATTATTAACTTAATTATTTTTAAATAACTAATACAATTACAAGATACATCTCCATATCTCTTTTGCATGATTTATTTTATGCGAAATTATCTTTTTTCTCTAATACCTTACTAACACATTTATCTTTGTGGTGTACATTTTGCTTTCATATTTTCAAATCATTTTTGAAAATCAAAAAGGCAATGCTTTTTGTCAGTATCCCATTAGTGTTTGACACAAAATATCTGGTTTTCAAAATTAAGTCTAGAGATCATTTTTATTGAAAAACCTTTATGTTTTCCACCTTTGCAGGATGCATATGGGATGGAAAATTTATTTAAAACCTGAGTTTATTATTTTATACAAATTCATGCATAAAAAAGATTATATAGAAAATAACAACAAGTCCAAGTTGAGAAAACCAAAATCAATATAAGATATGGCCAAATATTACCAATTAGGGTGTTGTGGGGGGGTTAATCTTTCCCCAAGCGTAACCAACTCTCAAACCCAACCATTGAATCTTTGTACTATATAAACTATGGAATCAATTTTTTAAGTTTTGTAACTCAAAATATTAATTTCAATAGGCATTCAATTACCTAGCCCAAATGATCAGTGTGACTACAAATGTTGGCCACTTTGTGCTAGCCATTGAAGACTAGTTTGACGAGTGATTCATTTGACAGTCTACCCTTTTCATGATCAAGAGCTGAGAATCTATACTTTTGTGCTTCCATCACATCAAAAGGAAAGAGTCCCATAAAAGGATACCCTCTCATCAAGAATTTTGTCATTTTTTTTATATTTTAAGTCTTGCATGCTTTTCCACATTGTGAGATTTCAGGGGCACATAATGACATATTCAAAATTCAATGAGTAATAAATGAGCAATTTCACAAATTAGCCATACAAATCTTGAAAAATAATAAATAAACAAATTACACATATGCCCTACACATACCAAGAGCATCTATAACATAAAGAAAACCTCCAAACATTATTGCTTTAAGACTAAATCAAAGAATTTTCTTTTCTCCATCATCCAATTCTTGTGTTCATTCTTGAAGAGTTTAATCATACCTTGTTGTAATGTATCGAGATATGAACATCAAAATATCAGAGTAGACAACACTTCAAATCATCATAGGGCACCAACGGTTAGACAAATTGCTCATTTGAACCTCTCATACCAAAATACAACAGTGACTGGGTTAACGAGTCACCACCAAGCTATTTTGGCTACAGGTGTAATCAACCACCTATTAAAACCATTCACTAAAGAGTTACAAAACTCCAAAGGAATGATTTTATGATCTGTGTATACCAAAGATCTACAAAGTTGGGCTTGAAAGTTGGTTATACCACAAATAAGGATTCGGTCCCTCTCATGATACCCAATACTTGGTACCAAATAATCACACATATTCAAATTTGTTTTTCCATAGTTTAAATCACACATGTTCAATCATAATCCCTTTTTATTTATTCTATCAAAATCCAAAAAAAAATCAATAAAAAATGCATCTCGCAAACTCTATTGGGACGAGTTCAAATTTATAACCGATTTGGAGCAAAAATCAGTTATTTATTCTATCAAAATCAAACAAAATTCCACAAAACTATTTGACTGCAAAAATACTAACTAATTGACTCCATTTTCATTATTATTTTTTATTTACTTGGACTCCATTTAAAAGAAATCACAAAAATATCATATTCAGACTGAATTGAAGAAAATCACAGTTTTGGAAATAATATTAAAAATCAACTTTATTTAATCTAACTTGGAACCTTTAGTGTGAGTCACTAGGGACCTTTTATAGGACATACCTAGACCTATTGACACACCAACATGACTTCTGAAATTAATTTTGAGGCATCCAAATGTCTCAGAATAGTGGATGCAAAAAAACGGAGAGGACCGAAATAAAGATAGATTTGACCTTTCAAGCTCTCCAAATTCATTC
Source organism: Adansonia digitata (assembly GCA_029448705.1). Taxonomy (NCBI): domain Eukaryota; kingdom Viridiplantae; phylum Streptophyta; class Magnoliopsida; order Malvales; family Malvaceae; genus Adansonia; species Adansonia digitata. The sequence continues at coordinate 9,738 of JAQSVH010148429.1, read as the reverse complement.
TAGGTTATTCCTATCACATAAAATCACCAAACTATACTCTATGCATGCTAACTCACTATTTTTCAAATAAAAAATTCAAAAAATGCTGGAAAATCATTTTGGCTGTCACATGAATTTTGTAATTGGATGCTACCGCATCGCACAGTATAACCAAATAGCCTACATTTTGGATTTTCATTCCTATTCATCCAAAATACACACCAGATGAGCCATGTATGCTTGAAAAAATTATTCATTCTATTTTTATCTAAAAATATGAGACAAATATAGGAAAATGATTATCCTCATCAAAATACTTTGTAATACTAATCAGGCGCTAAAATAGAGCCATGCAAATAGCTCATGTTTTAGGATTTTATTATATTCATCTGACCATGAAATTAGACAATTCAATAGCCTATGACATAGCCCAACCAACAAGGATTGTGAGAAAAATAACAAAAAAAAATTAATAAGGCCAGTAAGCCAATCAATATATCTTTTCCCTAAGACTATAGTGCTGGACTGCAACAGTAGCTCTAATGGACTTGTGACCATGAAGCCTTTTGTCATTTTTTTTAAAGCACATTTCTGAACGTTTGAATGTCCAACAACAAGGCTAAACAGAATCTATTAACATCAAAGATGAGAAAACAACAAAGACTCCTAAATGCCAAGACTAGAAACATGTCTTTCAACACTAGCAATATGCTTTGGAGTCATGTGAATGTCTCTGATTTTATTGCTTTTATTCATTATTATTTACTCTTAGCAAGTGAATGGCATACCAATGCCGCACACTTAAGTGCCAAAACCAGCAGCCAAGTGGCACCAAACAGCATAATATTACTTATCTAAACAAGTCCTAATGCCTTACATTAATGCTCAACAAGTTGAAAACTCAACAAAGCTTGTTTAAACACTTAAAAATACATTTATTTTACTCCAGATTAGCTTAAATTCAAGCTATTTTATTTAATATCCCCAAGTTACTTATTAAAAAGGTTATTAAACAAAACCAAACTTTGATACACCTATTGATTAAGTGAACCAAAGCTTGCCTTTATGGGATCTTTTGAGAAAATAAGGTTTTTCTGCAATCTAAACATCCTATAATGCATTTGAACAAACACAGAATATTAACCTAAGATTAGCAACTAATCATCCACCAAACATATTCTAAACACAAAATAAGCTTGTCCAAACTTCTTAAGCTAATTTAAACACCAATTCTTATCAAATTCTCATCATTCAACAATCAAACACAAGAAAACAAGCATTTTTACTCAAAAATTGAATAAGTAAGCTTCTAAATTCATTCAATTAAGCATAAATTTTATCTTACCCAGGTTTAACTCAACTTAATTCATCTAAGTTTCATCATTTAAGCATTAATTATGTAAAACCCACTCAAATTCACTTAGAATCTAGCATGGTCGAACCTAAAGGATGCTTCTCTAGCTTGTTCGAATAGTTAACCTAGTTCAAAAAACCTATAACGTCTTCATTTTACACTTGATTCAGGTTCTAAGCAACTAGGTTTAAGTTCAAATCGGCTCACATTGGCCAAATTAGCAAGATCATATAAAATAAAATCAATTAAGCACAAGATCATCTTAATTCAAGTTAACTAAACCATACTCTTTCATTTTCTTTTTATTTGAATGCCTCATTAAGGTAGGAGAACATGATTTCATCATTTAAACTCCAAGATTTCAACTTAACAATAACAAATCTTTAGCTCACATTACCATAAAAAATCAAGATTTATTCAAATCAAAATGACCCAAAACCTAGATATAGTGAGATCACATTGTTTGAACCTAGGTTTAATCCTCTAATCATGATTTCAAGTTAAATTTTAGTAATTAATCATGTAATTATCTTAGAATAAGATGAAACCAAATAAATATAAGCTCAAATCAGTATCAAAACACAAGATCATTAATATTCAAGTTGGTCAAACACTAGATCACAGTAGTACATCATGGCTGGATCATTTATAGGCAAAGAAAGTCATGTTTCAATCATCTAAATCATGAAAGTAAAATGAATTCAAATATCAAGAATAGAAATTATACCTATTCCAAGCTTGCTTCTTCCTTTAAAGATGATGAAAGCTTGAGAGAAAAAGAGAATTCTAGATTTTTCTGAACTTTGCTAAATGATTAAAGTTGCGAAATCATGGCTAATCATCTTTATGTATAGGCCTCTAAGTTGGTGACTTAAGTTTTAATCACCCTTAGGTGATTTTAGCTTAATCACTGACCATCTAACTAATTTAAAGATAAACAAAATTGGCACAATATACACATGTTGGAATTCGGCCATGACTAATTCTTATCTAATCTTATACAAAATTTTATTCCATCTAATTAACTATGATGTGCACAATTGAATATTCCTTCCTACTGTAAAAATGTGTTTTGATAACTTTTTTAAAAAATATATAAAATTTGCTATCTTGAACCTCTTGGATTAAGCCTTTAAGAATTCTCGACTTTCTAAATTCCTAAGGTCCTTTCATGATCTAGTCCTGATTACACCTTTCAAAATGAAAGTCCATGTTTAATTTCATTTTAGTGTAATCAATTGCGAAATCCGAGTTGTAGAAATCTTCCAATTTCAAAATCTAACTATAGGCTAAAAAAGTTAACCTTTTATAATTGACTTTGCCTATAATTGACTTTTGCCATTATGTTAACTTTTGATTTAAACTTCAAAAACAAGTTTCTTTTCCATCTCAATGATTCTAAAACAAGTCTTTTTTCCATCTAAATGACCTTAATAAATGTTTTTATCATTTTAAAAGACATATTCTAGTCAACATTTAACATCCTTGAATTTTTGGGACTCGATTTTTGGTATTCCAAAATCCCCCTAAATTGGACAATTAAGCTCAAAGGCCTTATTATGTTAAACAAGCTCATTAGAACCAACTGTAACCTTAGTTGAACTTGTTTATCATCTATAGCTCATCCAAGAAGATCCCTAACTAGAAAATCCCACTTAACCCCTAAAACCAAGAAAAATCAATTAGAGGCTCAGACAAAATATGGTGTTTACATTCCTAGGACAACAATTGTTACCATGTTAAATAAAGAAACAGAGCCATATTGCTAAGCATTCAAATAAAAGGGCATCTAAATATGATAAAGGCAAAAAGAACCCCAATATTAAATTCAATTACCATAAGAATAACAATTGAAACAATTTAAAAATACTCAAAACCCTAATCTTTCCTTTTAGTTGGCATAAAAATGAAGAATGCAATTCTTAAGAATCCAAGTAACCAAAAATATTGTAAATATTTATCAACGTTAAAAGAATCTAAATTTAATACCTTTAAAACCCTAGGAACATTAGAAACATCCTCTCTCATTAACTTCTTTCTCAAAACTTTACAGTCAATCAATCTTAAGTATTTATATAAACCTCTAACATGACTGAAATTAGCTTTGATTCATAGTATCTCTTACCAAAACCTTACTTGTTTTGGACCTATTAGCATAATTCAAGGAAAAATCTATGAAATTAACAAAGGATATATTATATTATACAATGGTTATCTTTAAAGAAAAGTTATTAAATATAATAAGAACATCAAAGATATTTAATCCATTCAAATAATTAAATAGTTGCAAACTCACAACTGCAAGATATCAAATACTACATTATTAACAATCAGAAGGAACAATTGACTCACCATACCTTTAACTTAATGTTGAAATCCTCTAAAATGATAGATTGTAGAGCAAAAATAATAGTCTGCAAAATAATATAGGAAACATTAGAAAAAGTAATAAAGGTAATAGAAAATAATTCAAAAGATGGTAAAAAAATATGATGGAAAGTTTAAACTTTTGTGTAATTGTTAGTCCAATATATTTTAATGTCAACTTTAAATCTTCCCTTAAAATATTATTACTTAAAAAAAAGGCTCATTAGGCAAAAAGAGAAAAACATTTTTGGCATTCCCATAAGGCTTCCATCCTTAGTCTCTCTCTCTCTGTTTACATTTAAATTTTAGATTAAGCTTTGTCGAATTATATCCATCCCAATGGCTACAGCTTTGGCTACTGACAAATCTAATGTTAGAAAGACATGCATTTTAGGTGTTTCAAAATCATCTACTGATATTGTTGTTGTTGGCTCTTCCATCCATATTCTTATTAGTACCTATGCCTATTTTATTTTCTTAATTTTCTTACAGATTCCATGCCATGGCATATATATTATGAGTTAGAGAATCTGTGTTAGTCATTGTCATATTCATGATAGACTCTTTTTTTGCTAAAGAAGTATTCAATTATTTACACAGCAAATTACCTACCTAAATATGGCTGAGCTTAAGCATTCATTTGATCAACTCATCTGGACAGTGGACTAAGAAACTCTTTGATTCTATACATAGATGACATAATCTACAAATATAACCCCTTTTTTCATGAAAAGAAAAAGTTTTTACCTTGGATTTGTTTTATCCATAGAAGACCAGATCTTTATCTTTATCTTAGGCGTAGATGATCCATGTAAAATTAGATTCTAGAATACAAACTAAAAAGATCCAACACAAAAAGAAATCAAGAATCTTCAGTTTTCATCCTTAATTCTTTTTTCAAATTATTAAAAAAAGTAAGGAAAAACTTGCTAAGATAATCGAAAATGGTTGGAGATGACCTCAATCTTAATCCCTTTTTTTCCTCCTACCCCTTTCTCTTTTTTTTTATTCTAGATCTCTAGTGAAGCTTTGATATATAAGAAGGAAAGGAACAAAATGAAAGTTTTTCGTCTTTCATTGTTTAATCTCCCCTTTTAACCTATTTGGCCAACTATTCAAACATGGGTTGCTAGAAAAGATAAAAGAATAGGTAAAAATTTGATAGAAAGATTAGAGCAAGTGAAAAAAGTGTGCAAGGAAAAGAATGCTAGCAAAAAAAGGGATGGAAAAAGCTACTATCATGATTGACTATTCTTGGCAATGGAAGGCCAAAATGAAAGCAAAAATGACCAAATAATAAAAATATTTCAAAAATACCTCTAAAGTCCTTAAAAGACTTTAAAATAACAGATTGTTAAAATAACTGATGGTTGCAAGGAAAAAAAATAGTGGTTCACTAATGAACAAAAAGAAATAGTGATTTATTAATTGCATGAAACCCTAAAGAGTAGCAAAAAATGGGATAAGGGCAAAGCCCAAAACTCAAAGACAGTATCCAAAGTTTAAACACTAAAAGGTAGTTTTACCACATCCCAAGATGTTGTACTCTGCGTGCAATCCAATTGCCCAATTTCATAGCCCAAACCATTTCCATTCATGCAAAGATCTTATTACCACCAATTAGTTTAAAAAAGTTAATTTTGTTATTTTCTCATACTATCTCTAAATTTTAGTTTTAATCTCTCTACAATAATTTTTATAGATTTGATCCTTTTACTATATTATTTTGAAAATTTAATTTAATTGATAATGTTGTTACTTATCTTCTATTAAAAAATGCTAACATGGACGTTGAATTGTTGATGTGGCAGTTGACTTTGCTAACGTGGCAAGCTTCATTAACAAAACTTTTAAGCAACCGGTGGTATTCAAAAATGCAGATTTAGTCCATCTAAAATGATTTTGAAAGTTTTTTATTCCTACACTTTTAAAGGATTTTAAATTTTGATGCCATCTTTGGAATATCAAAAAAATATTACAAATATTCAAATAACAATATTTTATAAATAGTTATTAGTTAAATAATAAAATATATATATTTTTTGTTAATATTAATAATTTATCATTAAAATATAAAAATATTTAAGTTTAATAATATTAAAAAATTAAAATTGAAATTGAAATATTAAATTTCTATTTTAAAATTTTAATTAAACTTAAATAAAGTAGTTTTTATTAACATAATAATATATTGTGTCAAATAGAGTTAAGTTTAGACATAAAAATCATGTCCAACCTTTGGTTCAAGTAAAATTAAATTCATGAATTTGGCAATTATGCTTACTAAAGAATTCTTTAGCTTTTTTTTCCTGAAATTCTTAAAAATAATATTCAGAATAGAGATTTAATTTTCAGTTGATCAATAATATTTATGCTGCTATGACGTAAAATTTATTTTCATGTGGCTTTTTAGCTTGGTTTTAAAAGTTTATACTTTAATCAAATCTCTTCAATTTTTGTGTTTTTTTGTCTTTGAAGTTATTATTATTTTTGCCTTTGAGGTTTGGTTGATTTTTTTTATTGATATTGCTTGAGTATAACTTCTAAATCTACTAAAATATCACTGCCTATAAATATTTTAATATATTTTTTTAATAAATATATTATACCAATACTATTATTTTAAATATTAATAAAAGATAATTAAGTCTTCCAATAATGAGAATATTTTTAATCATTTTTTAATATTTTAAAGATTGGATTAGAATTTGAGATATTGAAAAGGAATAAAAAATTTTTGAAATCATTGTAGAGGGACTAAATTCGCATTTTTGTATAAGCATAAAGACTAACAACATCATTTGCTAGAAAAAATTTTGCTGACTAAGCTCACCATGTTAGCAAAGTCAACAGCAATGTAAGTAAGTCCATGTCAGCATTTTTAATGGAAAAAGTGTTAAACTTTATGGTGATTAAATCAAGAGATGGTGAATTAATTTCTTAAAATCATTTGAAAGATAAAAAATATTTTAAATATGAAAATTGAGAAATTCAATTGATGAACTTGAAATTACAAGTTAGTGAATAAATAACTAAATAACTAAGTAAAAGAGAAGGGATAGAAAATAAAACTCGATAATTTATAGAGGTTTGATGTTCTACCTATGTCCTTTCCTTTAGCCTCACTTGCTAAGGAGTTTCACAATTCACTAACCTGAATTATTTTTTTTCATGGACAAGGTATAAACTTTATGCTTCTCATCTTTTGAGTAGGCTATGATAGAAACATCTTCCCCTATCTTTTAAAGGCTAAGATATAAACCTTTTATTTTTCAAGTTTTTAAGTGGATTTTGATGTAAATAAAGATAACATCTAGAAGATTGAGTGCTTACAAAGTTTGAATACAATGAAGAAGTATTCTAACAAAATAGAATTACAATGAATACAAAAAGGTGATGAAATAAAGCCTAGACAAAGGATGAACTACTTGAAAAACTTATGGGAGATGAATGATGTAGCTTTGAGCTTTCTCTTTTAATGTCTTTATCCTTTGGGGGTGTTGTAAAAGCCCTATTGAATTGTGGTCATTGAGAATTAATTAGGTTAGAGAAGAGCTATTGGATGCATTAGAAACATGACTTCCTGTTCAATCCAGCACTGATATGTCAATACCTTTACCAAGGGTATCAATGCTTGCTTATGTAAACCCTTGAAAAATGATCGTTGGAAACTTAAGGTATCAATACTTTTCAATGGAGTATTGATATTTCATAAGATGAATTGATACTTTTTTGGCTTATCAAAAAACACTAACTACAATAAAGCTCATGTATTAATACATTAAAGAAAGGGTATCGATATATTCGTTGAAAACTTATAACAAATGTTTACTATGCTTTTCAAAACATGTTAACTTGTCTTCAAAATGATTTATACTTAAGAATCCATTTGAGAACATTCATTTTCGAGAGAACTAAGGAGTATAAACATTTTACTATTTTTTAAAGTATTTTCAAAATAATTTAAGAAAAAAATGCTAAGTTGAAAATATTTAAATACAAGCTAATTAAACTTATGTTTTTATTATATCAATTCAAAGCTAATATAGTTAATAATCTCTCTCTTTTTGATGCGACAGAAACAAAAGATAAATTTGCTTGTAAAAATCCCCCTAAAACATTTAAAGATTTTCAAAAAAATCTATCCCTTAATAAAAGTTTTTTAGTCAATTTTTCAATAACAAGCAAGGTCATACTCAATTATAAAAACCACAGGCAATTAATCCAACATAATTCACATGCATAAGATATAAATAATATAATCACATATGAATTAATTCTCTTTATTAGCTTTCATATTCATATTCATGTAAATCAGGCAAATTGGTCTTAATATTCTCCTATTTTTTGCTATATCAAAAAGGAAGATCAATTTAAAGTAAGGGATGCTAATTCAAGCAAAAAATAACTGTGTATACAAATTTATGCAATAAAGTTTATGGATGCCAATTGTTAAAAAATAACAATGAAATGCATTCAAGTGTTCATAAGAATGATATCACAAGATTATGAGTAAATATGATATGTCAATTTTTATTAAAAGAAATACAATTAGTGTTTATATGCATTATGGATGTCAATTATGGAAATTATAGATTTCATGCATAATACTCATAATCAAATATCAACATCAAGATATCGATCATATGCGAGGTTTAAAAAATATTTTCAATCAAAATATAAAAAACTTCCATAGTAAAAAAATATCATATGCTTATATATGACATTGACTATAAAAACCATTGAGCAATTTAGAAGTAAATGATCATGCCAAACATTTTCACATAAAATAAAATACCAATGCTTATGCATAATATACAAATGTTAATATAGCTTTTAAATTAATTACTAAATATTATTGTTTTGAAATATATTATCAAAATACTATTATTTTTGCCCACATGACATTTTGATTTTGTTTTTCGATCCTATTAGAAATGACAACATGATCGATGCTTCAAGTTTATAGGTGCCTTCAATTGGAGGGTTGGAGGCACCAAGTTGGTGCCTTCAATATTGCAAGTGCCCAATGCCATGCCAAGTGCTTTAAAGAAGTGGGCGGGGTGCATTAATCCTACATCGAATAAGAGAAGGAAGGTCTTTGGGTATATAAGCAAGTACGATGCACATGTTATCAGGCATATCTTTTTTGGAACAGGGTAATGGCGTCGTGACAAGTGGTATCGGAGCTAACCCTTGACCATTCGATTTCACGCTGAGTGCCCCCATAGGTAGGGTAGGCAGGGTAGACCAATCATGACTCTATGCCAAACACCCCAAGGGTAGGATAGACAGAAATGGTGGAGAAGCCATGATAAGGCATCACAAGATTGGTGGGGAAGAATGTCACACCAAGCACTCTAAAGAAGTAAGCAAGGTGCATTAATCCCACATCGGGGCATATAAGCAGATATGCTGAACATCTCATTAAACATGTCTTTCGGGAAGAAGGTAATGCCCATGTGACACCATCATCTTTTCTTTTTTCTTTTTTACTTATTCTTTTGTATTTTTATCCAATTATTGGCTTTTTTTCATATTTTATCCAATAAATATAATTTATTATTAAAAATCTAAAATTATATAAAACTTTTTACTAAATATACATCTATTTATTTTTATTAAATAATAAAATACCGAAAGATGATGTAAATATATAACATAAATCATTAACATATCAAATTTTATATAAATATAGCATTGTAAATTTTTTTTAACACAAAAAATTATGCAGATGTGATACAAATACATAAATAATTAAAATTCAGTATCAAACATGACATCAACATAGCAAAAGAAAATAACATGTATACAACACAAAAAAATGAAAAAAATAACATGTTCGTGTTTGTATTTTTTGTGTTATGTTCATGTTATCTTCTTGCATTGTGTTTGGTTTTTTCATATTCATGTTATTTTTTGTCCTGTGTTAGTTCTATTTTTCATGTCGAGTTCATGTTATTTTTCATATAATGTTAGTGTTATTTTTTATTATCATGTTCATTTCAAATTTAATTATTTTATATATTTGTGTTGTA